>JAAGKR010002690.1:0-56522 GCA_011419295.1 Clarias macrocephalus
TTTGCCTAAAGTTAAACTTGTGCCATAAATGAAATCAAAATGTTGAGTAGAAGTGAAGTTATGAGCAGTTATGTGCAAGATTTTGACAGCATACTGGGTATGCATCAAATTGTAAACACGTCTTAAATTGACCGCTGGACAGAATTTCATGAAACTTTTCACTAATTGGATATCTGCCTGAAAAAGCCATATTATGAACAGTTATGTGGAGGATTTAATAATTTATTTTAAAATAAGTTACTAATAAGATACTTGCTCAATATAAAACACCTGCACCAACAGGTAAATTTAATTAGTAAATCTAAGCGTAATATTTTTAGTGGGATTAGTAAATATTTTCTTATATTTTAGTTAATATTTCCTCCCGAATACTGAACAGGGAGTGTATTTGGTTGATGCCAAAAGAAGTACAACTTAGCATAAACAAGGCGCAAAATATATGTTTACATTTTACACCACTTCCTGTGACCTTAAAAATCTTTAACCCCGGCTTGAAAACTGAGATGAAAACGACACACATGCTAGACCTACAACACAAGAGCAGGCAGTGCTATCTTTTAAGGTTAACTATAATAGATACCTGGTTGTGCTTGCTGAACACACACTCCATCGTGTTCCTCAAAGCCTCCTGCGCACCGACACTTGTAGCTACCGTTAGTGTTGACGCACTCCTGGTGTTCCTCTGTACACACTGGGTCTGGCAGCTCGCACTCGTCCACGTCTGAGGGGAAAAAAGAACAAATGACATGTCACAGTTAGTATTATCAAATCTACGGATCATATAACAAACACGCTCGTGCGGCTTTGGTGTGTGTACCTGTGCAGGTGCCCTCTTCGTCCTTGTAACCTTCAGCACAGGACAGGCAGTTCCCAGGTCCAGGACCTTTGCAGCCTGAACATCTGCTATCACACACTGTGGCAGAACAATTGGTGAAAAATGAAAGTACCCACCAGTAGATGAAAACGGGTCTTTAACATTCTGTATCTCCCCCAACTTGTTTTATTTTATTTGCATTAAGTCTGACCTCATACATCACAGCTCTGTGCATAATAACATCAAGACCTGAACAAGGTTCACTAACCACTGCAGGAATACGAGCCATCCGTGTTATGGCAGTATTCTTTGTCTGTGCACGGAGGAGGGTCTTTGGAGCACTCGTCTATGTCTGAAATCACATTTAAACGAAAGCAATGCCACACAAACATTGCGATGAGATCACTCTGGAACACATACAGATCTTTGTCCTCTAATAGTGCATATGTATACTGACACTACCCTGGAATGGTAGCACATACAGTATACAAAGTTCACAACATAAGCCATAAAATATGCATGAAAGTATAAAATGAGGATATCTGAATCAAGAGACTGTTTCCCACCAACACATGCTTCTTCTTCATCCTCTTCCCAGCCATCTCGGCAGTCCTGGCAGTCCTTATTAGTGGCTCCAGTGCAGGTCGTGCAAGATGAGTGACACTCTGCAAGCAGGAACATAAATCACAAGCCTGATACATAATCTAAATTTTAGTTCAATTCGAATGCAAAGGAGTGAATAAACTGCTAGCTTAGGTTACATAAAATGTATTTTAAATCTTTAATCTGTACATTGGCTTTAGTTGTTTGTGGTAATGTCGAAGCTGTTGTTTTTGGAAAAAAGCTGTTTTTTTGACAATTATAATTTTAGATATTCTTTTATAATTATGGATTTTACAGTGTACTTTACTTTGACTGTTGAGTGCTTCCACACACGTGCATGTTCCTTTTTACACTTAATTTGTCTAGTAAAAACGGCGGTGTGTAGCCCATGCTATAGGTGTGTAACACAGCAATGAGTTGTCACATAACTGTGATGCACATCAATATATACACACTCATTGGCCAGTTCATAATGCAGCTATCTAATCAGCCAATCACATGGCAGCAACTTTTCTGCATTTAGGCATGTACATATGATCAGGAGGATATGCTGAAATTCAAACTGAGCATCAGACTGCGGAAGAAAAATTATTTAAATGACTTGAACGTGGCATGGCTGTTGAAGTATTTCTGAAACTGCAGATCTACTGAGATTTTCATACACACCATCTCTAGTAGGTGGCAGTTCCCTGGCCAAAATGGCTTGATGACGCCAGATGAGAATGGCCCAACTGGTTCAAGTTGATAGAAAAGCAACTGTAACTCATGTAACATATTGATTACAACATCTCTGAACACACAAGAGTGAAGCAGATGGGCTACAGAAGCAGAGGACCACACTGGTGCCACTCCTGTCAGCTGAGAACAGGAAACTGACACTACAATTAACATGAGATCACCAAAATTGAACAATAAAAAAAAACTGTGGAAAAACATTGCCTGTTTTGAGGAGTCTCGCTGTCTGCTGTGACATTTAGATGGTACGTTAAAAATTTGGCATTAACATGAAATCATGGATACTTTCTACCTTGGTTTAGTGTAATGATGTGAGGGATATTTTGTTGGCATAGTTTGTCCCCAATTGGGAATCACCATATACTGGTTAATTCTACTCCAATGGCTTCCACTGTCACCAGATCTCAATCAAATAGATCACCTTTGGGATGTGGTGGAATGGAAGCTTTGCATTGTGGATGTGCAGCTGACAAATCTGCAGCATCTCATGTCAATATGGACCAGAGTCTCTATGGACTTTTTCCACCACCTTTTTGAATCAATACCATTCAAAATTAAGGCGGTTCTGAAGGCAAAATGGAATCCAGTGTATAAACAAACAAAGCCTCCTTTTACAAAGGTTTTTATATACTTCTGTCTGGGTTATATTTCGGGAGTCATGACACCTTTATCAGGACCAGATTTCACTGGCCTTAACAATCCTTCCATAGTCTGTGCTGCTTACCTTTGCACAAGGAGAAGGTGTCGTTCTTCTCCTCACTGTAATATCTCTCAGCACAGTCCAGGCAAAACTCTCCTTCATATCCGCGATCACAAGTGCATTTTCCGTTCCCTCCTCTCGTCCCGTCGCCATCACATCTACCGTTTCCGTGGCAAGGTCGGTCAGATCCTCCTACGCATGCTAAATGAACACAATTTTAACAAAGCATCATTTAAAATCAAACAAAGAAAAGTCAAATAAACTAAACAAAGCAGGAACAAGCACAGTGACTTACAGTTACAATCTGGTCCAAATGTTCCTTTAGGGCAGCACACTTTGATGGTTTCGGTACAAAACCACTTATGCAAATCTGGATGCTTCGATTTCCTGCGAACAATTCACAAGGAATTACAGTGAAATGGTTGGCAAACCAAGTTTCCAGATTAACATTAATTAAACAAATGACGTTTCCGGAGACAGATCTCATGTCCTGACCTCTTGAACCACCAGGTCTCGAAGTGCTCCTCGTATTCTTCTACCATGTGGTTACACTCAAAACTGCTGCTCTCACACAGACCCTCGAGAATCTCCACCAGCCGAATCTCACTGGAAACACATCACTGGCCGAGTCATTCGGGGATGTCACAGCATGCATAACTACAGTACGTCAACAACGCATCTTAAACAATGCATGACAGGTAACGGGAGGAAACACACCTGGGTGCCTGCACAAACTTTGCATGCTTGCAAACTCAACATTCAAAATCTGCATTAAGGAAAGGTTTAATCAAATATAAAGTTAATTCAGCCTGACCTGGTCTCATATTTTGACAGTTTTCTTTCTTCCCAAGCTGTATTTCCACCACCAAAATTTTTCTTTGCCGTTTTTTCAAACCCCTACGTGAATAAAAGCAACCAGACATCATTTACTGTTCATTTTAGTGACTTAACTAAAGCCTATACATTCTCATTCAAAACACGTGCACTTTGAAAGCACAGAGGACAGGACCTACCTTGTTAAAATTATCAGTTATTTGTTTACAAGTGGAACACAGAGATTCAATATCCTTTGAATTGCCAGATTGAAAGAATGAAACAAAAACAAGACACAAAAACAGACTGAGCGTGCTCGACAGGGGCATGTTTAAAGCATCTGGTGAACTACCAAACTCCAAAAATCATTATAATTAAAAATTAACCATAAAGGAAGGAAAACGAACAAAGCCACAACATCGAATCCGAGTCAGCGAGCAGTTGCCCTCATCATGAGGAAAGTTTACTCGTTAGTCGGCTGTTATGTATACGGACGGATATGCAAAGCTTCACAACTCTCATGCCGGCTACTAGCACTGCTCCACTTCCGCGTTAGTTCCCTTGCTACGATTGTGGCCTGTTTTGATTGGATGGTTATCCCTGTCAGTTAAAGAAAGAACCAATCGGATGCCGCCACGCGCGGGCCTTCTATTTCAAACCGCGTGCGAGGCGTTGGATTTGTCTTATTAATAATGTAGAACTGTACACTTTCTGCAAAAATGATGAATGAGATTAAAATAATAATAATAAAAAATGTAATGGTCATAATGACAGCGAACACAGCATCAGTATTTAGATTTAGTACTATGTTCTGTAGTTTGGTACACTATATATATATATATTTTATTAAAGGCCATTTTCAGGTAATATTCAGGACAAATGACAAAGTAAACGGATAAAATACATATTACAGAATTTTATTAGTAACGTATTAATTTTTGTAACTAGGTTAAATATTACATCATAATGTCACATTCACCTCGATTATATACTGGTCTCTGTAACTTCGCTATTGATCATGTCCATTAAACCCAGTTTTCAATATGTGTCAGCTTTATTAAACAGGCGCAAACACTCATGAAAACTACAAATCCCATTAACAAACAGTAGATCCCGGATACCCGGATGTGGGGCAGGTCTCTGATTTAACCACGCGTAATTATATTGTACAGTTCCTGAAATCGACCTTATGTAAGACCTAACGAAACAATTAAACGACTAGACAAACAAATGCTTTACATTGCACGAACTTATTCAGAAATTCTGAACAGTTACAGAAGATTTAGTTTAAATCCTGTTCATTTCCGACATGATGACGTACATGGCCAGCTGGGCGAACAGGTTTGTGGCGCGCATGCGCAATTTAACCTCTTCGTCCAGCATGGCGCGGAAGCGAAGCATTCCCCAGTTCCCCCAGTTAATTTTATTAATATTCGTAATTTCTCTGCATTTACTTGTGTGCCCTTTTACCAAAGTCGAGGAAAGCTTTAACTTGCAAGCCATTCATGATATTCTTTATCACAGATTTGATTTGGAAAAGGTAAGAACCTCCAAACATACTTTTTTTTTGTTCCTAAGGATAGTAAATGTAATTTAGGGCTGAGCGATTCGATCTAAATTCGATACAAATATAATGATGCGATATAAACTGCGATATGCAACGATATGATGTACAATTTTGTATACAAATGGATTTATCTAGGCTATCAACAAACAAGTGGACAAATGATCTCATCAGATGATGTTTGGCAATATTTATTCATCACCTGGAAATATGTTTCTAAAAAAAGTGCTTTTGATTTATTGACAAATTGGTGACTACGTATATAGTACCTGTAATAAATTGCAGCCTTTTGAAATAAATAATTGTGCAGGGCCGTTCAGCGCCATGTGATTCGATTGGCCAGTGACCAGAATTGGCCATTGATTGAGTTTTGAGACTTTGGAGGCATTTGAGGACGTCAAACATCATCGTTTCTTTATAATTAGACAATAACAATTTCGTCCCGTGTGGTAGGATTGAATTATTTACTAAGATTTTAGATTTTAGAAATAGTAATTATGGCGAGGACGGAGATACATGCTGCATAGTAAACTCATGCATTTGAATTTTGTTTGTGCTGTGTTTGGTTTTAAAGTGAGAAAACTAGTGTTAAACAGGCTACATTTAATTAATCGTTAAACTTTTTCAAGGTTTAAAATTGTAACAAAATAAGTGGGAAAATGTAATATCAAATAAAATTGTGATACTTATAGAATAGCAATTTTAATAGAACAGGCACGTAGGTATCGTGATAATGTCGTATCAGTAGGTGACAGGTGATTCCCATTCCTAATTAAAAAAAAAAAATAAATAGATAAATCTATATCTGATTGAGTTAAAATTGGTCATATTAAGTTATAGAGTTTATAAGCTGTGTGTATATATA
The DNA here is from genome assembly GCA_011419295.1 of Clarias macrocephalus. Classification (NCBI taxonomy): domain Eukaryota; kingdom Metazoa; phylum Chordata; class Actinopteri; order Siluriformes; family Clariidae; genus Clarias; species Clarias macrocephalus. The sequence continues at coordinate 6,095 of JAAGKR010002690.1, forward strand.
GATGTGTTAAGCTTTGTGACTTGAAAGTTTTTTCACTTTGCCTATACGGACACACGTCTGTCTGTATATGTGAATTCTGGCAAGTTTGCATATTTCCATGGTCAGAAGTCCCTTCATCCTGAGGTGTGTTACAACAGCTATCTGTGCTCTCTCTCCTCTTCAGTACGATCATCATGAATTCCCTGGTGTTGTTCCTCGCACCTTCATTGGGCCGTTGTTCATCTCTGCCCTCAGCACACCTATGGCTGCTTTACTCTCCTACCTCGAGGCTCCAAAGTTTTACATCCAGATTATTGGTAAGCCTGTCTGTTTTAAAGGATTACCTGATGTATGCTTTTTCAAAAAAAAAATTTGTGCTCACTGACATGTGAGTGATCTTGCGTTCTCCACAGTGCGTGGTGTTCTGGGGATGTGCGTCTGCCTGAGTCTGTGGCACATGCAGAAACAAGTGCGGAGACATTTTGGCTCTCTGGTCTCCGGCCTTTTCTGTCTTATGTGCACTTCGCAGTTCCATCTGATGTTTTACAGCACGAGGACTCTACCAAATGTGTTTGCCCTTCCTATAGGTATGTATCCATGCACATACAGTACTGTAGTATCAATGAAATATGTTCTGTATGTTATGAGAATTTGTTACTGTTTGTCGTACACATTACTTTTACATGTTGTATTGCTACAGAAAGCTAGACATGATTCTAACAGACTTTTTTTTTTTTTTTTCCACAGTTTTGCTGGCTTTTACATCCTGGATGTCCCAAAGGCACGGCCCGTTCATCATGGTTTCTGCTCTTGTGATCATCGTGTTCCGCTCAGAGCTCTGCCTCCTGCTTGGACTCATGTTGCTGATGTCGCTATTCAGGAAGCTCAGTATTAAAACGTTGCTTTATTATGCTGTACCAGCTGGCATTTTGTCACTGGGTGAGTGTTGTTTTGAAGGCCTGGGCTTGGGTTTTTCACATCGTTGTTATGTGCAGTAAGTTACATTTTTTTTTATTTTTTTTTTTAGGTTTCACAATTGCTGTTGACTCTGTGTTTTGGAGGAAGCTGCTGTGGCCTGAAGGCTATGTCCTTTGGTACAACACCATCTTGAACAAAAGCTCCAACTGGGGAATATCCTTTTCGTGACCAAAACAGTTAAAAACTGCCTACTGCATTTCCCCTAACAAATACATATTAAGACTTTACAGTATGCAGTTGTGAAATATGAACCATTTATAATCATATGCTATCTGGAGTCATCCGAAAGAGGATGGTTTCCCTTTTGAGTCTTGTTCCTCTTAGTGCTTTCTTCCTCGTGTCATCTCAGGAATTTCTTTTCTTGCTGCTGTCACCTCTGGCTTACTCCTTAAAGATCTAAATATAAATCTATGTGCAGATGTCAGGACCGCTGCTTTCTCAAAATGTCTGTTGTTTACAGCTGTATATACTGTAAGGTGAATTATATTGAACTGAATGTAAGAAGATGCATTCTACATTTACCAAAATAATATCAATTGCTGACAGAATGAGTTAGTAGGTGGTACAGTGTGGGGATTCAGGGTTTAAATCTCGCTTCAGCTCAGTCTGTGCTTGGTGGGTTTTCTCACAGAGTACAAAGACCTTTGCATTTTGGGTTGATTGACATTGCCAAATATGATTGGGTGTGTTGTGTGCTTAGTCTCCACAATGGTTTGGCAGCCGACCTTGTGTCCCCCGAGTCCCCTGGCATAGGCTCCCATCTCTCCCTTAACCCTACACAGTGTAAGCGGTATAGACAGTGAATGAATTCGGGTGATTCAGTTTTTCTGTATTTTTTCAGTTTTTTTTCATGTTAAATGACAGGTTTTCAGTTTCCAGATGGGAACAAATTACCCAAAAGCAAAACAATTTAATTAAGTTGAGGACTTCAGAGTATGATCATGTTTTATATGAGCTCAGTTTAGTATCTCTTAGCCAAATCCTACCGAAGGAGACTCAAAACTCGCTAATACTTATATGGTGGTAATATATGTACAAATATTGAGCCCAAGCTTGTATATACCGTAATCATCCGTTGCGTTTCTCCTGTATTTTCTTAACCACCTCTCGATAAACCTCCCCTTTTCTCTGGTATTTCTACTCGGCGATTCCACGTGCCCTTGGCGCCACCATCGTCTTTGTCCCGTTTGGACTTTGGGACAAGCGGATGCACAAGTTGCTGATGCCCGTCGTAGGCTTCATCCTGCTGTACTCTTTCCTGCCACACAAGGAACTCCGCTTCATCATTTACACGTTCCCCATCTTTAATTTGGTGGCTGCACGTGGCTGTGCCTTCATGTAAGTAACAATTGACCATTTGCTGCTCCTTAGTAGGATGAGCGCGTACTTTCGTTATTCATTAGTGAGCGGAATATAATGTTACAAGGTGTGATGCTTGTGCCTGATTAGGAGACTTTTTTTTTTCTTTCTGTTTCAGTTTAAACAACTATAAAAAGTCATGGCTGTATAAAATCGGGTCTGTCGCTGTAATTGTCCATTTGGTGGCAAATGGTGTTTACTCGAGCGTTTCATTATACGTTTCACGCCACAACTACCCAGGAGGCAAAGCCATGCAGGAACTGCACGCATTAGTTCCAGTTAATTCGGGTATGTTCCTTCTAGTGTTAAAAAATTAAAATTACCCTGGTGGGGGGGGGGGGGGGTAGCTATACTGGTAGCTTATCTGTATCTATTTCTTGTTTAGATGTGAACTTGCACATAGATGTACTTGCTGCACAGACGGGCGTCTCACGCTTCTTGGAGCTGAATAGCAAGTGGAGGTGAGTAAAAAAAAAAATGCAACAAATATCTATAGTATTATAGATCTAGATGGGTATGTAGTTAAAGCATACAAATCTTTTTCATAGGTATGACAAGAGAGAAGATCTGACACCTACAGATCCACTCATGAAGACGTACTCGCATGTACTGATGGAGGCAAACACAACACTGATATCCCTACTTAGTGCTTCTCACAAACCCCTCATCTACATCCAGGGTTATGAACGCTTGCTGGTCAAAGCGTCACAGTTTCCTCCACTCAGCATTAAATTTAACAACAAGCTTGTCCTTCTCCAGACTCTGACACACTCCGAGCCTAGCTGATGCAGAAGTCCAGAACTTCGTGTTGCGTAGGAGATCCGAGTAATGCTGGTACGAATTATCACTCAAAAGACGACAATCATCTTTTTCCTCCTCCAATAAAAACAGCAGCAGACCTAATCAGTGTATGAATCTGGATAGACTGAGTTGCGAGTGTGTTTCGATCTGATATTAACTGACACCCTCTGAAATCTTTATCTTCTTTTATTTTTACATTAGTCATGTTCTGGCGAGGGCTCGAGCTCCTTGAATTTTCCCACTTAAAATTGGTGTGCTAAACTGGAACCGTTAACTATTAGACGAGCACATAAGTAAGTGCACTTGCACTGAAATTATGGATGCACTGAAATTTCAGCCATAGTGTGGGAAAAGTAGTATTCTATGTTTTTGGTTGAATGAAGAAAAAATATCAGCTGTATATTAATTATTTACAGGTTACTACAAGGGACATATGACTGGTTTTGTAAAAGCACCATATTAAAAAAAACTACTATTTTTATATATATTTAACCTTTTTTATTCTCTGCTTCCATACAATTGATGTTTTTTCTTATAGATGGTTAATGCCACAAATTTCTCAGATTAGATTTTCTCTGCTAAATAAACAAATGTGTGCTTTTCTGATAAAGAGCATCCTAGAGTGTTTTTATCAACATGGTGTTGACACAGAGACCGTGATGCCACACTGCACCTAGTCTTGACACTCAAGAAAAACTGGTTTGTGAGCGCTTCAAGTCTAATCGCCTACCACGAGCCACCTGGGTTGTGTAACGGCTTGGTCATCTACTCACCACTTCCCTTTCCAAAGAGTGAAAACAAACTGTTACTGGCACAAAGTTTCCTGTTTAAGAATAGGAAAGCTCACACATTTGCTTCACTAATCTGAAACAAGATTCATGTTTAAGAAGTTATGCAATGCTGGGAAGAAAGAAATGAAGAAAAAAAAAAAACAAGGAAAGGGTAAACATTTTATTAACAAATAACCACCAGAATTGCATGGTTTCAGTCTGACTCTTTAGCAAATTATTATTTTTTTTGGAAATAATTTTATAAAATGTACATCTCGACATTGATCCATAATTTAATACCCCAAGAAAGAAGAAAAAAATTGTGCCTGAGAAATTAATTTGCTCACCCTGAAATTACACCACCATTTTACATAATATTTTTTTTCCAAGTTTTAAAAAAAGTACTAATTCTAATGGACAGTACCGTAATTCATAATATCACAATGAAATAATTAAATTAAAGACATTTAAACAGTTTTCAGTCACAGCATTTCTTTTTGGGTCATGTATTCTTATATATAAAAACAGTATTCAGCATCGGTTTGCATTTTACATATTCATTAAATCAGAAGTCAAAAACATCGTTGCACATCAAATAATATATACAGCAATTTGACCTGAAGTAGTTCGTATAAGGCACGAGGAGAGAGAAGGAAAAAAAAAAATCTGGCCATAAAAAGTGTACAGCAACACACGCACACACCCCAACTCTAAATCTAAGTAACCCTCCCACCCTCGCTCACTCGCTCCCTGAAAACACTTTTCACTGGGTAGAAGACTAACTCCAGTTATCAAGCATTGAACAGTAGTATGCATACAAAACATTTATTTAACTTAACATATTCTAGATACCAAATCTAAACCTCAGTGTAAAGGATTAAGTTTAAAGGGCCATCTCAGAAGTGATTTGGTCCTTGGTCAGGGTTCATCGGGGTCTAAGAAAGTCTTTTGCGCAGGTGCGCACACACACAAAAAGAAAACAATATTCTTAGTACTGAAAATATATCAAAGGAAGGTTGACCTTTAAAAATAAGAGTCTTTCAAGATTTTCTAGCAATGGTCGAGACTGATTGAGGGCACAGTTCACACTTGATGTGCTGAACAGTGTATCTGCTGGTACAATGCTAGGTGGACAACCCACATAACGTACGGCTACTTTGGCAAGCTCAGGCCACAAGAACAACTTGAGATTCCAATAGTCCAAAGGATCACAGCTCTGGTCAAGTATATCTTCCTCCAAATACTCCAGAACAGCAAGCTCAGATGACTTGGGCCGGTCATCTTGCTTAATCTTTTGTCTAATGTCGTCCATCAGTGCCCACAGGTTGTCCTTGTTCGTGGCTGAACTGTTAGATGGAGCTGGGTCTTCAGTGCACCCGTTAGACAATGGACGTTTTGTTTCTGCAGACGAAGACATGGACACCCTCTGAACTTCTCGTATGAGCTCCTGCTTATACTTCTCTGCTTCCTCCTCGGTGAACAGCGATGTTTTGTACCTAGGGTCGAGCATTGTTGCCCATGTATAACGTGGATCATGAAGTGTGGGAGACATTCTGGTCACCATGGCCTCTTTTAGAGACTTAAGCATGTTGTCTATACCCATAGTTTCGTCGAAAAGCATGTCTATCTTGCGGTTGAGGATATGAATGAGCGGTATGACCTGGCCGAGTGTGGCAGTTCGATTGCTCATTTCCCTGCAGGCCACCTCAAAGGGTTTCAGAGCGTTGCAAACTGATTGCATCACCTCCCACTGGTCACAGCTTACAAGTTCCCTGAAATTGCACTCTAAAGACATTTCGTCAATGGCTTGCTTTTGCTCAACTAACCTTTCAAGCATAAAATATGAGGTTTTCCATTTGGATGGAACATCCTGGATCAACTGATTCTCAGGCAGGTTATAGGCTTTCTGAAGTTCTGCCAGCTTTTCCTTTGCCTTTGTCGAACGATGTACTCGTTCACAGATCTTCCGTGCGATGCTTAACAAACTCTGTACCATCCTCTGGCTCTTTATGGCTTCATTAACAATGAGATCTATGTTGTGACCAAAACAGTTCATGAGAGTGTGAGAATTGTCCTCCAGGACATTACCGATGGCTTGATTATCAGTGACGGTGAATCCGAGCTCCAGGCCTGAGGAAACAATCCAGGTGTCCCAAAGGTACTCAAGTTGCTTCTGTATGCTAAGCATGTTATAATCACAGTCGATCGGGGAGACACCAAGCAGAGCTGAGCAGTGGAAATCTTGCCCCTGAGGTCGGACCTGAGACTCAAACGTCACCCAGTGGGCTGTAAGAGTCAGGTATTCCCGCGTTTGGCTGCTTACCCATATACTTGTTGTGAAATGAATAATTCCACTCTCAGCCTCTTTGAGGTGTGTAAGGACGACCTCTTTTACACTTTCGTACATTTCCGGGATTGCAGTGCTGGTGAAGTATGATGAAGAAGGAAGAGAATACTGTGGCTGGAGGTATTCCAGTAATCGGTTCAGACCAACGTTTTCCACCACAGCTGATGGCTGAAGATCCAGTGCAATCATTTCAGCAACGAGTTTGGTGATCTTTTTGGCAACTGGGTGACAATCATCAAATTTCTCATTATTCTCCTCATACGCAGATGAATCCATGAGCTTCTGTTTTACTTGAATTTCAGCTGACGAAACATCACCTGAGAGATTACTGTTATTTTCAAGCACATGCCCATGAAACCTCTGCATGTGCCTGAACAAGCAACTGGTGCCTAGGTTGGTTGTTTTTTTCCCCCTGCTTATTGTGCGGTTACAGTGCAAACAGACCACCTTTGTGGGGTCTGCAGAAGAAAAAGAAAAGTGATTCCACAGCTTTGAAGTCTTTTTGCTGAAAATGGTTTGCGTGTGCTGTTTCTTCTCGCTGACTGGGCTGTCCGTTGCGTTTGACGACGCGTCTTCCTCTGCAGCGAGGGTGCTATGGAGTGACTGAGGTAAGGTTGCTTTGTCACTTGTGCTTTTTTGGTTCTTTAGGACATCAGGATGCCGTCTCATCAGATGGCGCATTAAACAGCTTGTGCCGAAGTCTCCACGCTTGCCACGGCTAATGACACACGGACAGTATCGACATAAAGCCTTGAGTTGGTCAACTGGGGAGACAATGAAGTGGTGCCATACTTCAGATTTCACTCTCTTCATTATCTTTTTGTTTTGTTGGAAAACTGAGCTTGGCTCTTGAGCTAGACTCGAGACTTCAGCAGAATTTTCTGGAGAGGATGACAGCTGCATACTTTCACTTTTGAAACCAAAAGACATGTTCAGTGAAGAGTCTTGTCCACAGTGATATGAGGCATCGTTTACCTCCTCTTTTAAATCTATATTTTCACGGTCATCCATGGGCACTTCATCTGACATGGTTTCAGGGGATGAGGAGGTACAAGGGGGTTCCTTTTTTATCTGTACAGTTTCTTGCATCTGCGTTTGTGATAATAGTGTTGGCGGTGTTGTATATGGTGGGGGAATTGTTGAACCTTGTCCGTTTTCTTCGATGACGATGTCTCGATGGGCCCGCCACATGTGGCGAATTAGACAACTTGTCCCGAGGTCTTTTCCATTTTTACCCCGACTGAACTCATTCATACAGTGAATGCAAACTGCTTTGGAGCTGTCAGCAGGAGAGAGATAAAAGTGTTTCCACACAGCTGAACGCCTTCGAGAATTTGCGCTCTTAGGGGTAGATCCTGAGCAATCGGACGCGATGTCCATGGCATCATCACTGTGGTTGTTAATGGAATGAGGGGATGGGGCGGCGCCAGAGTCGGCCTTGGCACTCTTTTCCACTTTTGGCTTGACTTTTTGCAGGGACTCTTTGGATGCTACATCTGCTGCTTCTGCTGTAGAGGTGGATGGCGAGGTGTGATTGTTTGAGTTGGATTTACTGTTAGCTGCCAGATCGTTATTTGGTGACTTCACAGGAGGTATTAGAGATGAGGCAGAATTAGATGAAGTATTTGGCGAGTCACTGTCTTGCAAAAGTACAGTAGGGTGAGCCCTTCGCACATGCCTCATTAAACAACTAGTGCTGAGGTCTTTCTCATTTTTACCCCGGCTGAACTCTTTCATACAATACATACAGATAGCTTTGGTACTATCGCGAGGAGATATGAAAAAATGGTTCCATGCAGGAGATTTTTTTCTTGGGTTAAGAGGGTTTCGAATAGACGTCAGAAGGCTCTGTGTGACCGCATCCATTGCGACATCGTAAAGAGTACTTGTGTAGCCACTCAGCAGGTTATCATAATCATCATCGTTACTTCTAGTGACAAAGGGGCCTACAGCCCCATCAAAGAATAACTTATCGTCCTCCTGAGAACTTTCACCCGTTTCAATTGGTTCCTCTTTGATATGTAGACTTGAGTCGTTTATTGAATTGTCTTTCTCTGTTTCAGTAGTCTGAGTTGTATCATCTGAAATGGCTGGAGAATTTGAACCGTCCAGCTTATCGCAGGTTTCGGCCTCTGGACCATCTTCGAAATGTCCATCATCCTGAGAAGATAAATTATTGAGTGTCCCCTGCAGGGGCGAGGACGCAGGCGAAGACTTTTTTGCCAGTGAAACTTCATGAGGGGTCATGCTGTATGACTTAAAAACATAACCGTCTTGCCCCTCAATTTTTAAACAGGTGCTTTTGACCTCTTTTCTCTTGTCATTCTCCACAGAACCATTGTGCTCCGAGTGCACGTCGTCAGTGTTTTGCGAAAGGCCTTCCTCCGCCTCCATTGTAGCAGACTGAAATTCTGCTAAGAAACTATACTTCATCTAATGAAAGCAGCTTGTCAAGTGTTCCAGTGTCATCTGTGTGGCTGTCTCTTTAAACATCCAGTTGAATTGCTACAGCAGCGTATTAAATTCGAATCCGGATGATGAAGACGTAGGAAACATGTCCATTTAGGAGAGTTCTTTACTTAATCTGTAAATAAGAGAAGGGAGAGAATTAAGAGAAATGTTTCAACTAAAGAGTCAGTTACTCAGTCATGATTATGATGTAAGCTATTTATTCAGAACAGACCAGGACCCAGTTCTAGGTTTCTAATTTTCTTAACACATGTACGATGAATCAGAATTTTGAACTGATCATGATTATTAAGATCAGATTTGTCCCTTGCCTGCATGTGAAATGTAAAATCTATAGGCTATTTGAATACTTGTGTTAACTGGACTGAACAGATTTATTGAAAAACTAATTCACCATCAGCATATTTACCAAAACATTTTTGTTCAGTCCAATTTTGATTGGCAACAAGATGCCATACTCATTCTCAACTTGTAGTTTCAAAGTCATGTGGGCACTTATTTGATCGTGCTTGTCATTTTGAGTTTTATAATCAATAGAAGTGATCAAAATTTTAAATGAATAAAAAAGTAATTGCTTAACTGAGTTTAACAAGGTTTAGTTTAAGATGTAGTATGTAGGAAACCATTCTATAGAAACCATCCCAAAAGTGTTGAAAGACTTTAGACCATTTTGTGTTTTACGCTCATCTTAAAATGGATTAAAAACATTTCCCCACCATCATTCTATTCATAATACACCAGTTTTAAAAGTACAAACAGGTGCTTGGAGTGCCTTGTTAATTTATAAAATAAATAAATCATAAAGATTGAAATATCCCATTTACATAAGTTTTCAGATACTTTGTTATGCCACTTGCAATTGCTCTGGTGCATCCTACTCCTATCGATAGCCCCTGAGATGCTTCTACAAAATGAGGTCGAGAGAATTATCTGTAGACCTGCGAGTCAAGATTGTGCCAAGACGCAGATCTGAGGAAGGATACCAGACAATGTCTGTAGCACTGAAAGTACCCAAGAGCACAGCAGCCTCCATCATTCTCAGAGATTTGCAACAACCAACTTCCAGATGCCCAACCAAAGTGAGAACCTTCTAGTCTGATGGCGCAAAAATTTTACCATTTGGAATAAAGAAATCAGGCACTGCACTACAGCCAAAAAAAAGAATAATAAACACAACAATGGTTATGTAAAAGCAGCTTTACAGAATCAAGAATTTATGGAAATAAAATTAGCACATGTATGGAAAAATGTATAGACTATAATTGGCAGTTTGTCTCTAATGAGCAGACCGAGGGCGACGGTGGCAAGGAAAAACTCCCTGAGGAGGAGGAACCAGACTCAACTGGGTAACCACCTCTGTGAAATTTGCCTACTTTTGTTTTATTTTGATCAATTGTGGTGCTTTATTTTCAGTTTAATTTCATTTTTATCGCGTGCTACATATCTATGTCATTTTCGTGTATTTTATGATTTAATTTTACAATTTTAGTTCAGATGCTGCACTTTGTTTAGCATATTGGAACTCCTTGGTAAAGGATAGGTGCTACATAAATAATGATTGATTCAAAGTATTGGTGCGATCTAGACTGGAACCCAATAGAGCATTTCTGGAGAACTTGGAAAATGGCTGGACCCATCCAACCTGACTGAGCTTGAACGAATTTGACAAGAACAATGAAAGACCCATCTTAAAGAAAGGTGCACCAAGCCTGTAGCATCATTCACAATCGGACTTGAGGCTGGCACAGCTGCCAAAGGTGCTTCAGCCAAAAAAATTTATAATTAAAAATAGAAATGAGGTATGGGGCGGTGTTCAGTTTCAAGGTATACAGCAGTTTGAAATAAGTCACCAATACTTTTTCCATCTTACTGTTCCTGCTGTATGATATGCTTAAGATGTTTCTTAAGAAAAGAAAGTGCAGGAATCCCTCCCCCTCCACCTCTGGTTGGTGAACCCCCAAACTTTTCCCCCTGTTAAAAAAAGATGAAGTTGGTTGAATGGGAATTTTTTTTGAGTTCTAAAAAACACAGATGCCACAGCATGGAGGAGGAAGGTCATCTGGAGGAAGATGTGCTGGCTGCCAGAGGAGGTGATACTTTAAATATGATTTCACATCTACAAGTGCACCAGATCACTCTATGCCAAAGAGATGGAGAGTCCATTGATGGTTAAATAAATATTATAGGCTTGCTACTGAGGCAGAGGACACATTTAAGTAACTAGCTAACATCAGCTAGTTTCCCTCCAACATTACTTCAAACAGCAAAAAAAAAACTAATTATCTGCGAAATTAGTACTATAATTAAATTTAGCTTGTATCATACCTATTCTTTTGTTTAAGTCTTCCACCATAGTGTACACCTGTTCAAAATCACAAAAATTTTTTAACAGCCTGATGACTCTTTGCTGTTTTTGAAACTGTGTGTGTTGTAGAGAGAGAGAGAGAGAGAGAGAGAGAGAGAGAGAGTAAAGTAAACACACGAGTCAACACATGACTCACACTCGTACGCATCAGCACTGAAATAATCAATATTATAACAATATTTTATATTATTCTCAGTAGTAGCAGCAGTAATGCATTTTATTTGTATTTTGAAGAATTCAATTATTTATGTTCTGAGCTTGTTGAGCTGCAGGTTTAGACTTCTTTGAGGGACTGTATTAATTTTCAATTTATTTAGAAGAATACAACTATTTATTTTATGATTATCATTTTATAACAACATGTATGTTTATGTAATTATACAAATAGTCTAAATTTATTTGAAATAAAAACAATTGTGTTCAATGGAAAAAAAAATTGTTGGGTTTTAACCAGGCATTTCAACACATTTGACCTGTAATTGCAATACTGTAAAACCTTCATTATAAAAAAAATTAAACACCAGTTTCTACTTTGTTATTGTAGAGTATTGTGTGCAAAATGAGGAGGAAAGTAAACAGCATTAGAATCCATTTTAAGATGAGTGTGAAACAACAAAATATTGGTGACTTCAAAAGGGTCTAAAATTTTAAAAAGGCATTTTATATTAATTAAGCCAATGACTTGTGGAGACTTCGCAACACTGGGTTCCCTTTGACTTTTGTCAAAAGCATTAATGAATCAAAACATGGACACAATCTTATTCATTTGAGTATTTACTAACAGAGAAAACTCAATTAAATTCATATGCATTAGGATTCAGTCTCCCTTGGCCATATTAACCTAATGAGGAAATATAAACTACTTAAATATTTGATTTAGTTTTGTTTACACCGAGATTGCATACATGTTGTGGCAATAACAACCAAATCCATATTTATATATACTGTACATAATTCACTCTCTGTGTTTGTGTGAGTTCAGCCATAACATTAAAACCACGAGCCTAATATTGTGTACATCCCCCTGCCGCCATAAAAACAGCTCTGACCCATAGAGGCATGAAGGCCACATAACCTCTGAATATGTGATGTGGTATCTGGCACCAAGATGTTAGCAGCATATCCTTAAAACCTTGTGTTGTGAAGTGGGACCTCCATGGATCCGACAGGTACATCCCACATATCCAAAAGATGCTCGATCTGAAGAATGACCTGGTATTCCCTAATGGCATTAGCCTCTTTCACCAGGATAATGTACCATTTCACGCTGAAAAAAAACCCGTTTACGAATAGTCTGAGGAACGCGACAAAGAGCCCAAGGTGTTCAATTGGCGTCCAAATTCCACTGATCTCAATCCAAACTAATACCATTGTGATATGCTGGACAAACAAGTCCAATTCATGCAGGCCCACCTCACAACTTACAGAACTTAAAGGATTTGCTACTAACATCTTGGTGCCAGATACCACAGCACACCTTCAGAGGCCTTCTGGAGTCCATGTGTGTATGGGTCAGAGCTGTTTGGGTGGGACAAGGAGGAAAATACATATGTGGTTTGAATGGTCCTAAAGTGTTTTATCCCTCTGTCTGAACAGATATGACAATCATTACCATTTCATATTTATTAAAGAATACCATGCCATAACTTTGTTTTTTTTTTGGTCTGTGGAGAATTAGATTTGTGCAATGACTTACATATGGGCAGTAGTGACAACAGTAAATCAAGGGTTCACTGCCCTTAACTATATTTGTTCCAAAGGCTCTGTATCATGGCTGACCTTGTGCTCTGACCTTAACTTCCTAACAAGCTGGGACATTTTTATAAAAAAAATTATCAAAACATTAAAAAAACTCTCTTTCATACCCTTTTGATGTAATAAAACTAAAGCATAGTTTGGCATATTAAAGAAATGAGAAAACATAATGCAAAAAAAAAAGTGTAAACTGAACTGAATCGAATTCAAATTTGGGTCCAAATTTTGACTGTTACTGACACACACGCACGCACGCGCACACGCGTGCACACACAGTCAAATTTTTAGGCAGACCTTCTAAATGCACAGGGTTTTCTGATTTCATACACATACAGAACTATTCCGGAACAGCTGACCCTTGTATCATAAAATAACAACTGACTGTTGTTGTTACTCAATTACTTAATGCCATATGTTTATTGGGTTATATGGTTGGCATTATTTCATAGTTTAAAGAAAAAAAACAAACAAAAAAATGTTTTGTTTCAAAATTTGGAAAATCAATTCTAATTTTGCCCAAGCATCTGGTACTGGTGGGTGTTTGTGTGTGATCAGCCATAACATTATGACCACCTGCCTAATATTGAGAAGAAACCCTTCTGGCCCCAAAATAGTAACGACCTATGTGTGCTTACACTTGTCTACTGAATCCAGCATTAATCTTTTCACCAATTTGAGCTACAGTAGCACTTCTATTAGATCGGACCATCACTTTTGGTATATCCTGACCACTGCAGTCTGGAAAGGAACAACCTACAAGATGTGACGTTTTGGATTTGCCCTGACTCAGTTATCTAGCCATCACAATTTTTCTGATATCTGGTTACAATCGCTGCGGCTGGAAGTGTGTGGAATATATTACTGCATGTATTACTGCAGATGTTCCTGGTCTACAGTGGTCGGGACTTACCAAACGTAAACCGAAGAAGAAAAACCAGTGAATTGGCGAAAGGTTCATGGGTGGCCATGGCTCACTGATGCACATGGGGAGTGAATGCTGGCCCGTGCAGTCCGGGCCAATAAAAGAGCTAGTGTAAATCAAGTTAAGGAAAAGTTTAATGCTTATTGTGATAGAAAGGTGTCGGAACAGAACCACTGTTATGGTCGCAGGAGCCTACTTAATATTAGGCAGGTGGTCATCATGTTATTGCTAGTTGGTGTGTGCATGTGTGTGTATATGTGCTTGTCCTTTATAATGTCTGGTTATTAGAATTTAATAATCACAATTAAAATTATTTGCTCGAACAGGTTTCTACGACATGTCAGTGGATCCCTGTGAACCAGGACAACTAACCCTGGTGGTTTCATGATTACTGATGGTTCTGATGCAGGTCTTTCACCTACTGATGCTTACTTTTTCCACTGGAATTAATGATTCACAAAATAGTGCCTGTGCAACTATATAAATGTAATGTAGTACAAACAGATTTCTGCACTCACCCGAAGAGATAGAACTAGATTCTAAACAACATAGCTGTAATTCCTATCTTTTTTAGTTAAGATTAAAGTATATACATGTTTTAATATAGTTAAGTATATTAAAACAAATGAGCCATATTTTAACCTTTACAGTACAGAGTTTGACCCTGCATATGGTGTAAGTGCTGCCTGTCAGTGTTGTCTACTTTAACCCGGAACTGTAGTACACTACGGTACAGAGGTACTCGTCTCTTTCTCTCTCTGTGCGTGTTCCTACTCGAGTTACACCGAAACAAAAGCAATAAAGCGTAAATAATAAAACACAACGGGCAGCGATGTGCGGAATAAACGCGTAATAACGCGTATTAGATATACAGACTAGCGCACGGAAAAGGCTTCAGCCATAATAAGCTCAGCTCCGGGGAAATGAATTAACGTTAGCTTAGCCGTGTTGCTGTTTATGTTTGTATGAGCAGTTAGCTAATCACACACGCTTTTTCATAATGTTTTCATAGTTTTCGCTGTCCAGCACAAACCTAGGTATTTTTTTTTATTATATTATCTTACTTATTTAGTGTGTGGGGGTGTCTAAACAGTTTGTAAAATTAAACTGCTGTTTCAACGAATTTAACGCTTTTCTAATCGACAATACACAAGAGGAGCACTGATGGCAAGTTGTTGGTAGTAGTAGTGATGATAATATATGAATAAAAAATAAAATGCTTAGGATAACTTCAAGTCATTATTAATCAGTCAATAATAAGGTACTTAAATAAAATTCTAATGTATATACATAAAGATTGCAATATGGTCTGTACTACATGATAAACTTAAATTATCATTCTTATTATTAATATTAATATTATTTTTATCTGGAGTAGCAAGTTAGCCTGTTAGCTTGGAGGAACACATTTCACCTATTCGAGCTAATGGTTGAAGCTAACTCTGGCCACAGCACTGTCACATGGATTAAGAGCAGACTGACACACACAGCAACTAAAGCAAAGCAAGACTTCATCCATCAGCCTGACATTACAAGTCTTCAATTCAATGGGGTTAAGTTTTAAGCTGAATTAGGGTTAGTGAAATTCAATGCAGAACAAGGGCATATTTAAAGCTAGCTAGCTAGCTAGCGCGGCCCACAGCACAAGGGGCAATAACCTGCCTGGCGGGGCAGAACCAGATCCTGGTGGTGGTAGAACCAGCCAGAGAACTGGATCTAACCGAAACCCCACACTGCTTCTTTCATTACAGCCGTTTAAAGTCTCATCTGGAAGAAAGGTAGAACAAATCACTTACCTTCAACTGATGGGGGGGTAACGTGATCACCAGAAGTTGTTTAATAAGGTAAATAAACACGGCTGATTGATCCGAAGCGAGGTGATTATTTTCGTGGCTTTGTCTCCAGTGCAGCTTAAACACTCAGCAGTTGCAGCTCCGCTCAGCGTCGGGCGGAAGGAACGTGCTCCAGTGACGTCATGAGGGTATAAGGGCTTTCAACATGGCGACGAAGGGGGGCAATAAAGAAAGAAAACAACAACAACAAAAAAAAACTAATTGGTTGCGTTACATGGCGAAACCGTAGAGATAACCGGGGCCACGTAGATAAGCTCTAAGTGCTTACGGAACAGTCATGCCTACTGCCCATGCTCAGTGGGTGTACAGGGCGCTTTATTTAGAGCAGGGTTGGAAGCACAGTCTTATCAGGTTAGGAAGGCAAACATACGGGGTTTCTTGACCTGAAGGGTCTCTTTCAGGGGCACCAAGGCGCCAGCAGGGGTGGGGCAAAACAGGGGCTCTTGTGGGGATTTAAATATAGGCTGTTATCTTTTGATCTTCTGAATGGAGGGGAGCAGAAAGCAAAAGCACCATGTGCATATAAACATGTGTATAATGCAACAATAATAATATTACTACTGATAATAATAGTAATAATAATTATTATTAGTATTATCTTTAGATTAGCTAATTGCATGTATTGTTTAAGTCACACCAGTATAACAGCCACAGTAAAATAACCCATATCCGTTTGCGCGGACAAACGTCTTTCTACAAAGGACGAGGAAACGGTTTGGCCAAATTCTAAATATCCCTTTAAGAGACCTAAGTCCACTACGTACATACATAGAAGGCCGTTATTTCGAGCGACACTTGCTAGCGCACTTGTTTAGGGTGGTTGCATTTATTTGGCACTCAGCCATGGCGATAACGTGTGTTCCGAGCCCCCTGAACATGGAACGTCATCACGTCGTGCGTAGGGGGCGGTGTTTTGTGTAGCAAACCCGTCCGCATTGTTGTGGGGGGGAAGGCGAAGCTTGTAGCAGCAGCAGTAACAGCAGCTCTGCGTTAACAGGGAAGAGGACGTTGCTGAATTCACGGATGGCTTTTAAACCCGGGTTCCAGCCATTTTACACGTTCTGGGAGGGTCATCGTGGATACCTTTTGGTGTAATTCATCTCCGCTAACAGGAAGCTCAGCCTGCGGCCCTTTGGATGAGAACATTGTGTGCGGAATCAGAGCCGCCGAGCAGGCCGTATCGCCATTGCTTTCAGCAGCCGCTGTCGCTGTCTCCAGCTAAAAGCATAGGGCCTCCCAGGTAATGCTGCGCTGTTTTTCTACAGAATGGTGGCGATCTGCCTATCTGAGCGGTTGTAGTTGTTGTGATCAGCGTAGAGGCACAGGGCTGTGAGACCTGCTAGTTGTTGTGACATGTATTTAAAGGTTCTCTAGCAACACAGTGTCAGGTTTGTTTTTGCTCAAGCGCCATTTGGTATTTTAGTGTTTTATTAGGAGCATTTCAGCTGCCCGGGAGGCTTCTTCTAACGAACCAGACACCAAGAAGTACTCAGTATGAATGAGATTCAACGTTTGGGGTCGTGTGTGTTTCCCCGCCCCCCACCACCACCACAACACCCACACAGTGGTATGCAACAAAATCTGTCAGGAGTAATTACCATAGAAACGCTTCCTCTCTCGTAGGACGGCCATGTGTTCTGGAAACTTCTGCTTCACGTTATAGATGCGCACCAGTCCGTGTTCGTGTTAAGGCACTAACACTGGTGCCTATTCATTCCTGTGTACACTGCTGCTACACGTTGCCCAGATGAAGAGTGCACCTCTGATCAGCCCAAGTTAGAGTAATTCTCATAACCTGACAGTGGCTGATTTTCCGTCTAATACGCTTCATCTAAACAACCGAGCTCTCTTTAAAAAGATTTGAGGTTTTACTCTGTGGTTATCACAACAGCAACATGTGCTGCAGGCATCTGATAAAGATCTCAAGTCGGGTGAAGGTAGTATTTACAAAACAGCAGGACTCTCTGCAGTCTATCACTAGAAGCTCCATACGCTCAGACACTCCGAAAGCTTTTTCACGTGTACATATCTGGGCAAAAGTAAACTATTTAATTTGCCATTTGATGCCTCTACCAGTCACTATTTCTGTCTGCTTGTTTATTTTGGGTCAGTCTAAAGTCATGCCATGCCTGGAAATTATATCCGTTAATCAACTCTCTTATCCTCTGCAGATTCTTGAGGGTCCACCATGGGGAAGAAAGCTCGGAACAACAGGATCCCAGCGCTGCAGCGGGCGCCGTCTCCCATCAAACCGTCGCCGAACAGGGAAACCCTGACATACGCACAAGCCCAACGCATGGTGGAGCTGGAGGTTGATGGCCGCGTGCACCGGATCAGCATCTTCGACAAGCTCGACGTCATCACAGATGATGACCCCGTGGCTCAGGAGATCATGGAATGCACCAGCAATAAGGAGAATACAGAGAAACCTCAACAGGCCCCGTTGCGGTCAGCACGTCTCAAGAACAACCGCCTAAAAAAGAACGCTGCTGTAAACACCCAAGGGGTGCAGGCAGCGTCCTGTACGCTCCCCGAACCAAAATTCCGCACTGTGGAGTACAACTTGCCGGCCGTGCCGCGGAGACCTCAGACGTATTATAGGTACGAAGAGAAAACCCCGGAGGAGCTAGACGAGGAAGTCGAATATGACATGGACGAGGAGGACTACGCCTGGCTGGAGCTGGTCAACGAAAAGAGGCGAAGCGAAGGTTTCAGCCAGGTCTCTCCCAATGTCTTTGAGTTCCTCGTGGATCGCTTTGAGAAGGAATCATTCCTAGAGAGCCAGGGCCAGCAGGATCCGCAATCTCTGGTGGATGAGGACGCAGTGTGCTGCATCTGTATGGACGGGGAATGTCAGGACAGCAATGCCATCCTTTTCTGTGACATGTGTAATATCGCAGTTCATCAGGAGTGTTACGGAGTTCCTTACATCCCTGAGGGCCAGTGGCTTTGCCGACACTGCCTGCAGTCTCCAACTCAGCCGGCGGACTGCATCCTCTGTCCCAATAAAGGTGGCGCTGTGAAGAAGACTGAGGATGATCGCTGGGGGCATGTGGTCTGTGCTCTGTGGGTGCCCGAGGTTGGCTTCTCTAACACGGTCTTTATTGAGCCCATTGACGGCGTGGCCAACATCCCACCTGCCCGCTGGAAACTCACCTGCTACCTCTGTAAGGAAAAAGGCATCGGCGCCTGCATCCAGTGTCACAAGGCTAACTGCTACACCGCCTTCCACGTTAGCTGTGCACAGAAAGCTGGCCTTTTTTTGAAGATGGAGCCTGTTAAAGAGACTAGCGATTCGGGTGACCCTTCCTTCACTGTGAAAAAGACGGCATACTGCGGAGCACACACCCCCAACGGGTGTGTCAAGAGGCCACTCAATATATACAACAACCCCAAAACCAAAAATGGACTCTGTCGGACACAGAAAAAGAAAACGAATCCGACAAAAAAACAGAACAACAAAAAGAAAAAAAAGGGTGTAGAGTCTGTAGCAGCAGTCCCAACTAAGACCATTTGCAGTTTTCCACCACATAGGTAAGTTTTAAATGGAAAGAGGGGAAAGTCATGTACAGATGTCAGGAAAAGATGTTGAAGATGCATAAAAAAATACTTGCTTTGAATAACTTTGTAGTGAGTCTGTATTATGAGTGAAATTTCCATGAAGATGAATTTCAGCACTATTGAATAAGTTGTTAACACAAAACACAATGAAAGCCTAATAGCTGACGTAACATGAAGCTTATGAATTGAAAGCCACAACTGTAGCAAATCTGTTCTTATTTTCTTTTGCTTTTCTGTCCAAAGTGCGCCAGTTCGGATCCTTAATCAGCTGTGAAGCAAAACCCGAGTCTCTGTTTCTTATGCCTAGATATTTATTTATTTATTTATTTATTTATTTTTAACTTGATCCATTAATGGAAATTATAACTTGCAATGATCAAGTTTGCGTAGTTGTTATACATGGTTGTTATAATCATTAGCCTAGTCATCTGGTTGCTTGAATTGGATGGGTTTAATCCTATTAAAATTTGGCTATAAATAATGTCAGATCGGACACACATTTTTTTATGGTAGAAAGTTTTGAGTACTGTATTGAGTGCATCTTTGTGATTTATTTTACAGTTAAACGGGTCTGCAAAACGTTTGAGGATCCCTGCAGTAAAGAACAGTTTAATCTATGATGTGTTTTCATATACTGTCTGTTGGTACATAAGGTGCTACCATTGTTTATAGTTGTCATAACTCATTAGTACCAGTCAGTGATGATAAATTTGACAGATTTGAAATCCCATTTATTTACACGTTTTGTCTAATTGTTTGAATGTTACATCACATCCTTTTTGTCATCCTTTATACATGTTTCAGGTTTTCATTACAGGCGGCAAATAATTGTCCAAAGTAATGGGATGCTCTTTAAATGAGATAGGAAGAGCTTATTTTTGCCTAATCACTGAATTGATACTTTAATGTGTGGATCTTCATCTACAAAAGACGAGTAGGGCCGAGCACACACGTGGTGTCTGTTGTAGTAATTGGACGGCTTTATGACGTTTTTGTTTTGTCTTTAGTCCTTGTATCAAGGCCGGAGTTAAATATGAACGCAGAGTGTGTTTAGAGCTTCCGTATTCATGCTGATCTACTCATGCAACAGGTTGGACTCGATCCTCAGTCAAGTTTCTCTCCAGAGAAAGAAGGCATTTGTCGAGCTGGTCTTGAACTATTGGACCCTGAAGAGGCAATCACGGAACGGGCTGCCATTGATCAGACGACTGCACTCCAGCCTCCAGTCCCAGAAAACCGCACAGCCCGTGAGTCAGATGAGACCATCGCGCTCCATCGGCTTGAAAATGTTGAACAGTGCTATCTGTAACCATTGTGTTTCATTTGTGCAGAAGCACAGCGAGGACGAGAGCCGGGCACTGAAGGAGCAGTTGAAGGAGTGGCACCGTTTGAGGCATGACCTCGAGAGAGCCAGGCTATTGCTGGAGCTTATCAGGAAGAGAGAGAAGCTCAAGAGGGAGGAGGTAATGACCTGTTTCGCTGTTTCACTTAAATACTCTTATGAAGAGCTAAGAACTCAGGAAGCTTATAAAAAGTGACCTAAAGGGAAAATCTCCACTTTACAATATTGGACACGTATTGATGTCAGGATTTGTCAGTTTGTGTGTTGTATTTATTTATTTTTTTATAGTTAGAAGTTGTGTACTATGGTGATGTCATATAGTGAAGTTACACTGCTGTCCCGGAGTACAAAAGTTTTTTTCCTGCTATTTTATTCCCCTTTTGCCTGTAATGTTCAGTGTCTGATGGATGAGATATCTGATACAAAAGTATTGGCAGTATCAGGTGCTTGTCTTCAAGTTCCAAAATGCATTCTAGCAGTATTACACCAAGTAATGCAATTTTAAACTGCAATAACTGTTTAGTATTTAATTGCATTTGTCTAGACTAACACCAAATGATTGGACAAATGTTCGCATTAAAAGGATGTTGGGGCCCTTGATGAATTTTTAATTTTGTTGCATATTTGGCACACTTGATTAATGATTCAGATCATCAAACTAATTTTAGTTTTACACACAGGTTACCCGAGTAAATATAAAATGCCGTTGTAGCAGTCAAAAAAGCTATGTGAAAAAGTAACCGCTCTATGCATGCTAAATCATGAATGAACTAGTGATTAACAACATTTTTTGTAAAGCTGAGTTAAATTTCACTTCCCACACCGAGGTCTCATTACTTCCAGACCTGTTGAATCAATAAAATAACTTATAATTATTGACAAATCCATACATAAATTCCCCACTATGCATACATCTCCTGCAATAAATCGCAGTCTTTTACAAATAATTTCACACTGTGATTTTTATGCAATTAATTGCACAACAATAACATCAAGTTACACAGATTTGACTTGGCAAGTGGAATCCAAAGTGAATCTTGAGAATTCATATGCAGGTTATTCAGGGTTGAGTTTTCCTGTTGGATAACGTTTCATAGACTTTATACAGTGTGAAGGAGTAGAGCAGGTTTAGTGAGGATATAAAAGGCATTTATTCAGATCAACCTAATGTCTGAGAACAAGTTGTATCCATAACGCCATCGGGCACAGTGAAATTGTCTAACCATTTGCATTGTTCTAATACTATGTATGCTCATTGTTTCTTGTTTTTTTCTTCAAAGATGAAACTGCAGCAGTCAATTTTAGAGGTGCAGCTCTCCCCATTAAGCATTTTGCTGAGAGCTGTTTTGGACCAGCTGCAGGAAAAAGACCAGGCCAAGATCTTTGCTCAGCCAGTTAGCATCGAGGAGGTGAGTAGAATACTGGGTGGGGAAAAATGGACGTAAAATTGTACCTCATTAAAGTTTTCCTTGATAATGATCAGCTTAGGGTAATCAAGTTCAACAAAAGTGTAATTGCTGTTTGCACTGAAACGGCTAGTGGTAGCAGATGATCTTGCAGCATGTAGTTTTCATATAATATATCAGGCGCTACACATCATGTCCATTAAAGCAAAAGCCTCCAGGAAATCTTAATAATGACCAGCTTATATAATCTCAGACTTGCTCCCCGCTCATTACTGACAAACCCTAAAAAGTCTATTAATTTGTTTCATTTTTGAATAGCAGCTGTGAAAAGTCACTAGCAGAGGTAAGCAAATTATGTGAAGCAGTAGAAGATCAAGAAACTGTTGTAGCAGTGACTAGTGATTTTAACATCTTTTGTTCAGGAAGTGAATTAAATAAACACTCAGCCATTTGCAAACCCATTATTTGTTGTGTGTAGACGTAATGATCGTGGTAGTGTGATGCACCTCAATGCTGTAACTATAGCTTATACTTTTGAACCCTGCCACCTGCTGCATTACACACTCGACTAAGACATGAACTGACTGATGATAGAGTGAGTTCTATAAGGCAAGACCAGAAGATTTTTTTTTTCGTGTCTAGGGTGTAAAGAGAGAACCATATGTCATAGTTGAAACAACTAACAGTGCTACTTTTTGGCTCTTCAGGAACTTTTTGGAAGCGTATACATAGTCATACAGTAACTCTCTCCAGGAATTCAAATGCTTGTGCTTTTCTCTGTCTGAACAAGTTAACGAGTACATTTCACCAACCTGGTGGGCTCACTCATAAATGTCTGGGTTGATGCTTCTTGCTTTCATTTCACTCCACATCTCTACCATGTGGTCGTCACAAACATGACTACTCCATACTGATATCATGTTTGCGAACCAATTAGGCAGCAATAGCCTTAAAGCTTTTACTTCTTCTTGAATAAATATAAGGGACGGGAATGGCCAGGAACCAGCCGGTCACAATACCTAGATGTCGATTTGATTTGTATTGCGATGTAATGTGATTTTGTAAATATCCCAGTTCCTTTAACAGTATCGTCATGCTGACTCCAAAAGTATTATTTTTTGAAATACTTTTAATTCTAATGTATTACCCTGCGTTGCTGTTTCTCTGCAATCATACAGGTGTAGTGCACTCTAAACTATTTCATACAGGAGAGTGTCCTGAGCAAATAAATTGTTTAGAGTTGTTTATGACGAATGTGCATGACGAATCGTGTTTCACCACTCAATCAATTAATTTATTTATTATATTCCCCCCCCCCTAATTCCCTCCCATTTGTAATAAATATCTAAATATCCTCTGCTTAAGACGTTTATAAATCTGATCATGAAGAGAACTAGATTTGAATCTCTGCATGTTTCTTTCAGGTACCTGATTACCTGGACCATATCACGCACCCAATGGACTTCTCTACCATGAGGAAACGCATAGACGCGCAGGCATACAGCAACCTGGAGGACTTCGAGGCCGATTTTGACCTAATCGTTACGAACTGCATGAAATATAATGCCAAGGAAACATATTTTTACCGTGCGGCTGCCAGGCTGAGGGATCAGGGAGGAGTTTTGCTCAGGAAGGCACGCCGGCACATCGAACGCATTGGCTTCGAGCCAGGCACGGGCATGCACACATGTGAACCACCCAAGGTCGAGGCACCTCCTCCTTTCTCTTGGGAAGATGGTAAGAACAATGTTCTTTTTTTTTTAATTTTTTTATTTCCTTTAATATTGTACAGAAAAGATGAGAAATAAAATAATTTTTGGCCAATTTCTGGCTCCTAGTTCCAGCATTCTGTAAGCTGAGTGATCGGTTTCAAAGTGATCATGCTGTGCGCGCACACACACACACACACACACACACACACACACACACACACACACACACACTGTTCCTTAGGATATCGCAAAGCGAGAGAATGAATATTTCTTCATTTAAATGGAGGTCTTTAATGTGGTGTAATGGCGCATATGTGTTTCTACTGCATTTACGCTTTTCTCCTGTTAGTAGTGGCACATGTTTATGTTAATGTAGAGAAATGATAAGCAGAACTATTGAACACAAAGCAAAAGCTTTACTCAGTCTACCCCGCTGCGACAGCTGTTATAATTCAAACATGGTGAACGTTCCAGGCGAGTTGAGTGAAAAGTATCTCATTGGATTAATGAGCTAGTCAGATGTGCCTGTTTTTTTTTTTCCCATATTTTCTCACTGACAAACAGCGATTTCAGTAATCTAATACAGATGACTGGCATAATAATGATTCCTCTAAACGCTACACGGAATGAAAACACTTTCAGTAAACTTAAACATGATATCGCTGATGACTTCATTATGAATGACGTAAACAAGATTTTTTTTTAAACAAACAGTGGGGTAGTGTGATGGCCTCCTGTAAACAGGCTTTGCCTTAAAGTTGATTATTTTTTAAAGAATATATGACGTTATGAAGAATATTATATTCCTAAGTTTTCTATGCATCCAAGATTTCCTGTCGAAGCTGCTGCTATAGAAAATAAATTTTTGCTTGCACCCCCAGCCCTGTAAGAACTGTTTACTAAATACACAACCGTTAATAAAAGCACAACCTGTTTGTTTTCTCCCTCAGTGGACAGACTGCTGGTTCCAGCCAACAGGCAGCACATGTCTCTTGAGGAGCAGCTAAAGGATCTCCTGGAGAAGCTGGATCTGACCACGGCCATGAAGACGAGCCCTTCACGCAGTAAACGGCTGAAGCTGCTGAAGAAGGCCATCAGTGACTTGAGGATGGAAATGAGTCTGAGGAGCACATTGGCTCACTCCTCTGATCCCAGTAGACCAGCAGAGGAACCGGCAGAAGAGCAGAGCCCAGCTGAGGAAGGTTAGTGTGGTCTGAACAGTGTGGTGAAAGTACTACAGTTTGTTTGTAGGTGGGGTTTTAACAACATGGAGACACCATCATTTTGTCTGTCTGTGAAAGAACCTGTAATTCAAATTTCTTTTTCAAAGTGCTTCATCAGCTAGAGCTTTCAACAGACTGATATGTTCAACTATACTCACTTCACACCTGCTCTACCACAACCACTTCAATTAAGAAAAGACTGTTAATTAGTTGATTAGAACCACTGGTTTAAATAAGGAATAAAACGTGTGTTAAAGTATTAACATCCACACAAGCAGTTTGTCAAGATTGTCTTCTCCTAATAAAACATTTTATTTTAAAAAAATCTCTTCTACGAGGGGCGTTCAAGTCAAACTGGTACTTAGGATGCATTTTGCAGTCATAAATCTGATTAACATTTACAGAAGATTTCAAGCAGAGTATGGTATTGAGTCTCAGTAAAATATTGAAATGGTCCAAACATTTTAAAGAAGGCCGTATGTCCATGGATAAAGATCCTGGCCAAGGTGTCTTGGAGTCCACCGCAGTTGTTTTCCTATGAACATTCAGAGTGTGGAATGCCTGAACTTGCAGAAGAGACGCATCTGTCTGTGGGAACTGTAGACAGTAATTTACAAAGACCACTTGCACATTACAGGCACTCAGCTAGGAGTTCTTGCCACCCCCCCCCCATCCCCCGGTACAGTCCTGACCTCACTCTAAGCCATTTGCAAATGTTTGTACCATTAAAGGAGTTCCTGGGAGGCCAGAGATTTAGACTTAAAGCAGGCAGTCAGAGAAAACTTTCTACTTTGTTGACAGCCAAACACTAGTGAAACCCTGGGATAAGTGCATTAGTATAACAGGGCATTAGAGAAATAAAGCATTTTACTCCCATTACTGTGTGTGATTATTTTATTCTGTGCATTATTATCAAAGATCCTGGTTTGACTTGAACACCCCTTGCAAGTTAGATCCTGTGTTTATGTTTATAAACACATAACAGCTATAAACAGTTATTCCCTCATCAGCTTGTTTTTTTTTCTTTTCTTACTGTCTAGTAGTTAATGAGACAAAAATAATGCTCGTCCGTTTGGCATGAAATTCCAGTGATGGGAATTTTACCATCACAAATTACTGACACTAAAGACTTCTTACATAAAATGATAGAAACAAGTCCATTAGATCAATTAATGATTGTATTTTTGGAATTATTAAAAAAAAAGTGTTTTATTATTAGTTCATGTGGAAAGGATACCAAATATGTTTGCATATAAACAATGAACTATTATAACATGAACATTGATGTATTCATTTATGTTACAGCCAGAATTAGTTTCAGAGATAGTTTACAGGAAATAAATTGTGATGTTTTGAGACTTGATCCATGCTGTGGCGTAAAGTGATACAGCGTTGTGTAAAGAAGGCGAAACCCAAATGTGTAACTTTTTAGGGCATGGGGCTAAAAGTTCCAGCTGTGATCTAGATCCTCATATCTGGATTCTCGAAACATGTTACAAGATGCTACAAGTCTTTTTTTTTTTTCTTTTTTTCTTCTTCTATTTTTCAGTGCCTTTGTGAACTGGACTAAGCCTTTTAGCCTTTTGTCTTTTTTTAGGAGACAAATCATCCCCTCCAAAGCTGGAACCATCAGATTCCCATCCCCCTGTCGTCCAATCCGACGGACCATCGGAGCCACCCACGCTGAACCCTGTGGAGCTTACCTTGGAGCAACCGCAGCTAGGAAAGCCTGAGCGCACTGAGACGCTGAATGGACTCTCACGGGATCGGTTACTGATGGACAATGCTGATGTCAGTGTGGTGGCCACGTCCACCGTCGCTGAGCGCTCGGCTTCAGTAAACAGGCGCACATCAGTGCTTTTCCGTAAGTCCAAAAGCACAAGCCCACAGAAGACCACGGGAGGGGAAGAAGCCCAAATAGGTGCCAAGACCATCCTGTCAGTAGTCATCCCACGGCTGGAGACCCTGCTTCACACCAGGAAGAGGACGCGTAGCGCTAGCCGGGGCAGCGAGGGCGAAGAGGAGATGTCTACCAAGCGCCCTGGTACTGCGCAGTGGAGTGCAGAAGCACTGACACAACTAGATCATGACATCAGTAGACAGCTTGAGCTGCACTGTTTGGATAGTCTTTGTTTGCAATAGAGCCCCGAGTTAGGCTTAAGGTTAAAGAAATAAGGTGTGAAGACTAGGGGGAAAAAGAATATGAAATGTCCTGACTGCAGTTTGTTTAGCCCCAGGCAGAATCCACTCTCCTCTGTGCAGATTTTGTTAGACATGTTGACCCTCTCTATCTTTCTCGTTTTTTTTCTGAATCTGTCAGGTCTGTCGAATGGTTTTGTTCTGGAGAAGCAGAAGGCGTTGAATCCCAGCAGACAGCAGGAGCCTCGTCGTAGATGCGCCTCAGAATCCAGCATTTCCTCCAGCAGCAGTCTGCTGGGCAACACCAGGTACACACACACACACACACACACACACACACACACACACACACACACACACACACACACACACACACACACAGACATTCTTATAATGCCGCATACATATGGATATCCTGAGCGAGACTTTTGACTAAACCCTGAGTAAATACTTGTTGCTGAAGGCTCCTAAATTTGATAATGACAAAATGTACTTCACTTGCAGGGCAAAAACGCTCTTTATATTCAATAAAAACGTACACTAATAATTAAAGTGATCGATTTAGTTATTTATAAAAATAAAAAAAATAAATAAAAAAAAAGATTTAACATTTATAATAGAGATGAACCGGTTGATCGGCCAGTGACCAGAATTAGCTGGTCTTAAGTTTGACTGGCCGTGACCGGTGATCTCCGGATCAGCCTCAGATATAATCGGTTCTGTACAGAGCGCAGGAACTTTTGCAACAGTGTTGCAACAGAAATGCATACCGCTTTTCTATGCTGATATATTATCACAGATTTCATGTGGTAAAAGCCTCCTATCTGCCGTTTTCCCTAAACTCTGCCAGTGACTTAGTCTCAAAACTCAGAGAGCACAAATTAGTCTGAAAATTGTGAAAAAAAATTTCACAAATTGTGAAAAAACGCATGGATTTAATCCTACATACAGCTGCGACAGGAGGGAGCCAAGGAATTGGGAAAAGTACTATTTAAATAACCTTCCTATGCATGATGTGGGGTATGAATTCTCGTGTTATTCAGCACTGTGCACATTTATGATGTATATATTTTTTGATTATTAATTATTATTATTTTTTTTTTTAAGATTGAAGGCTTCGTCCTGATTTGTTTTCTGAAATCAAAAATCACTCGCATCCCCAAGGATCGCAGTATCAACAGAGCTTTTGCTCATGCTCACACAAATACAGAAGCCCACACACAGACAGACAGGAATACATGAACAGACAAACGCACACACATAGAAACCTGATGAGGAATTTTCAGACAGCGCACAGCACTGTTGTAAGTACTACACAATTCAGTGCGCTATAATTTAATTAGGTATGATGACAGTGACTTGCATCATTATTTCTCATGTTTGTCTCCATGAGAACATTTTCATTTGTGTCTCGAAATTATGCTTATAAATTAATCTCACTGCTTAATAATATATTCAGTAATAATAAATGCAGATAGAAAAGAGGAAAGCACGGTACACATCAATTTCAGAGAAACTGAATGTTTCCTAGGTGTGCATGTAACATGACTTTTAAGCGGAGAGTAGTTTAGTTTGAATGTATGTTAATATCAACTGATTTTACTTGTAGAATAAAAAATAAATGGCACTATACCAGCATTTTGAAACATATCTAGGTCTGTGTGTATATGTCTGTATGGACTAATAGGACTCTAAATCTTTAAGTGCTGGCAGCCGTGCGCGTGTGTGTGTGAAAGACATAGTGGGGGAAGAAACGCCTGACTAAGTTTGTAATATGAGCCACGGGACACTTTAAATTAATCTTGAGCAACAATAGAGAGCATGGAGCACTTTTTGTTTTGTTTAGAGACTAGACTTAAAGAGATGGCAGCAGCATTAAAGAGGTGACCCGTCGTGAAATATTCAGATATTTAAATTAAAAAACATTAGCCAGTAAACCCAGCAGGACTGCCGTGCATGTGCTGGTATAGAGTGTAATAAAGCTGGTTTTATATTTGGACGCTCTCTGCACATTCAAGTCTCTTCACTAAAAACAAAAACACAAATCGGTTTACTCTGGAGTGAACAGTACAGCTGAATATATATTTTCACATTTTATCCCAGTAAAACACGCTGAATCTTATTTCTCACAAATGCAGGTCACCACGGCTTTATAGTAACTGAGTCACTTAGGGAGCATCTACAAACTGCATGACCTGGACAAGTGTAAGATTCTACAAGGATAAAATTTATCTACATCACAGGAGAGCTAATACATTACAGTGTGTCACGGGTCCTAAGACGGGCAAGAAGACCAGGAGGCAGTAGTGCGGTGAAACGAACAGAAATCTTTATTATTTTATTTACTTTTCTTCCCGGCAAGCTCAGAGGAAAGAAACGAGGTGTCACAAAAATCACAAAACAAAGTTCAATGCTCCTTATTTTCCTTTGGTAGAGCCGCCTTGCTGAACCCCCTGTATTGGGTGTGACACGAGGAGCGGCTGGCGTGCAGCCGCCGTTCCTGAGAAGAGGGAGAGAGAGAGACAGTCAAGTGTCAGGAGCACCGGTGGCGATACGAATCCTCTGCTGTTGTCCTGGAGGGGTCGGAATTTAATGAGGAAAAAGATGACAAAATTAGTGTTTGCCCTAGTCAACCTTTTTCCCCTGAATGGGAGATCCCCTGCCCTTTCATAGGCTGCCGATGACAGCAGGACGGTAGATGATAAGCTGCCGGCCGTAACGAGTTAGAACGCCCCGCCCTTCGTTCAAGTTCAGGAGCGCTGTCTGTGGTGCTGATCCCTTTTTGTCTTTTTGTTGTTTTGTACGAGCGTGGAGCTATCAGTCTGTATGAGGAACTGACCTTGTGTCCTTTGTCACAAGTGTTAGTGCAGGATTTATTTAGCTTTTTTATAGCATATGTAATATATTAATGGTTATTAATGATACACATTTTGAAAATAGTGATTAATCACTAATTTCAAAATGTGCTTATTTTCATAAGCACTGTCGCCGTGCACCTCCAGGGTCCGGGTTCGATTCCCGGCCAGGCTTGATTCCCGTCTCTGTGTGCATGGAGTTTGCATGTTCTCCCCGTGCTTGGGGGGTTTCCTCCAGGGACTCTGGTTTCCTCCTACAGTCCAAACACCTCCAGGTTAGACTAATTGGCGTTTCCAAATTGCCCGTAGTGTGTGAGTGTGTGTGCCCTGCGATGGATTGGCACCTTGTCCAGGTTTTGTCTGCAAACAAATGGAACTAAAACTAATTTTATTATGCTCGCTGTATTAGAGTCCCTTTTTTCCATCAACGAGATCAAAGAGAGATAGATTGTGATGAATGTAATCAGTCTCATCAGAATTGTTTTTAGAACTGGTAACTCTCTGCTGTAACACATCCATCACCGTTATTGTTCTAACCCTAAGGAGGTCTACTTCCTCTGGCTCAGGGAGAGACTGTATAGAAAAGTATTATGATATCATTGGAACAAACATTCTGTCTGCCTTTCTAATTGTTTGAAACATCAGCTTTTATATAGTGAAATAAGTGTATGTTTCTACACTGAACCAACTGAGCTTTTGTTAAAACAGGCTGGTATTAACACTCCGAGCAGATGCTCAAGAAACAAATCATTTTCCACCTTAAGGGGTTTGTTTGGGTTACAATTCTAAATTATAAGGACAGCTGCTCGAGAGAATCTGCTTTCTCTTGTCTACACTGAACAGTGCTTGAAGATAATCGGTGGATTAGCGTGTTCTGATATACCCACACACCCCTTTTACTCCTGAATGGTTTCTTTTGCATCTTCAAAACCCAATAAGTGTGTGATTTCCCAGTAAGTGTGCGATTTCATTTCAATTTCATATGCCTGACACATACTGTGTTATCATATTATAAATGTGGATTAGACTGCCGTGTAGCAAAACCTTTGCACGTTGTGATCGCTTTGTTGGCGAGTTTTACCTTTGGTGCGTTTGTGTCACAAACTATCGATCTAACAGTATGTTTTCTCCATCTTTTCCTAAGGAGCGCCCCTCTGGGGTTCCCGAAGTGCGGAAAGGGGAAGCCAGCTCTCGTGCGCAGGAACACTGTGGATGACAAAAGTGAGCTCATTGCTTGCATCGAGACCGGGAACTTCGCCAAAGCTGCTAGACTCGCTGCTGGTGAGTAGGAAGCTCTCTGTGCTGTTTATCACTAAACTAAGCTCTTGGTGAAGTTCTCGATTTCACCACTGTTACTGTGTGGGCTGTAGTCAAGTGTAGGATATCAGTTGCGGTTGGACAACCCCTGCGCAAATGATCCATTAAGCACTGATCCCAGGTTTGAGTTTTTTTATTTTATTGCAATTAGCCATTTTTAGATTTTGTATAGAAGCCCAAAATTCTAAGGCCACTGTAGGTTCAGTTTGCAGAGGGAAAAAAAAGTACTTCACATAATTTAGTATAAAAAGTCTTTTTTACTTTTTTACAAGTGAAATAATTTTAACAAGCAAAAGGATCAGGGGCATGCATGGCTGAAAAATGTTTTTTTTTTTTTTTTTTTTTTCCCCTTCGTTGGCTGGTAAGAAATAGATGATAAAACTACTACTACTAATAATAATAATAATTATTATTATTATTATAAAAAGATTGTCTTGAGAGTACAGTAATCGCACAAACATGGACAAAATGGACATGGCAATAAAAGTATTGACAATTCTATTAATATCTTTTTTTTTTTTTTTTTTTGTATTTTATAGAATGAACATTTTTCTCATTTTATGCTTTCCTTCATATATCCAGAGCACATTGCGTTTCTGTAGTGCTACAACTTTGTCTTTTTGGTTCGGTTTCCTCCTTGTAGTTCAAATTAACAGCTCGCATGTACGAAAAATCCAGCATATTTTTCCTGCAGTTGGGTTGTTTCAAGGTCACTTTCTCACTTTATTGGCTCATCGCTTCAGATAACTGTTCTTGAAACAATAAGTTTTTGTCTGCACTCAAGTATGCATGTTATTCTGACCTGCCTTAACAAAAAATGCACAAGGGTTCTATTGGAATGGATAAAACATTGAATATGTGAAATTATCCTTAGAAATTAGGTATAGTTTAGTGGAAATGTTTACGTAAGTAATAACAAAATATTCTGATGGTGTGCTCACCATATTCCTGAATGTCTTTTGGTGTTTGTGTGTTGCTGTGTTGATCGTACTCTACAAGCATGGCTTTGGAAATGTTGTGCTCTGTTTGCATCGAATCGCTCCTAACCACATTGTCGTTATTCCTGCTTCCATAGAAGTTGGGAACAGCAGTTTGTGGATGCCTGCTAACGCTGCAACTGTTGTTTTGGAGCCTCTAAAACTAGTTTGGGCAAAATGTAGTGGATATCCATCCTACCCTGCTTTGGTGAGTGTGTGTGACTGACTGTGTGCTAAATATTACCTTCTTCAGGAAACAAAATGTGTGGCAAACCTACAAAAAACCCTTACACCATGTGTACTCATTAAAGCATTGCACTTATTTGTTTCCAGGTGTAAATCTCTGGAACGATAATATGCATAAATTTGCTTGTTTTTATAAACTAGATGCCAACGTTTGTCTGAGTTTTTTTAATATCCACTAGATGGCAGTATGCTTCCTTTTAATGTACAAATGGATCATTTTAATGAACTAAAGCATGTAACAATTCAGTGAATCACTTAGGCAGTATCGGTCTTTTCTGTTGTTTATATCATTTCTTCGTTATTTTATATGTCAAAGCAAACGCATCTCATTAAATCATCACATGACACACGCACACCTCCTCAGAAAGAGTGTCTCATTGATTTAATGCACTGAAGCCATTAAAAAACAAGTAGCTGCCTGTGTTGTATGCATGTGCATGTTAGATGCCTAGCTTTAAGGCATCATGTTTATCTCCTGTACATTCTTATTTCTCATAGATAATCGACCCTCACATGCCTCGGGTGGGCTGCAATCACAACGGGGTGTCCATACCAATCCCGCCACTGGACGTGCTCCGCATCGGAGAGCAAATGCAGTACAAGTCCGAAGAGAAGCTCTACCTCGTCCTTTTCTTCGACAACAAACGCAGCTGGTAATATTGGAAGCAACTGCCTATGCACAGTGCTTAGTTTTTACTTTTACTAATTATTATTTATTTATTTATTTATTTATTTATTTTTTGTTCATTTTAACCGAGAGTCATTTTTAGATAAAATATATAACTGCCTGAGAAAGACATTTCACATCATATTACTAGTTCACTGCCTTCTCTAAAGCATCAGGGCATGGCTCTCAAAGTGGGGTCCAGGAAACATATCTGGTGGGTGTGATTGTTCTTGGTGCAATGTCTGTTTATGCCTGTAAAAAATGACAAACG
The DNA here is from genome assembly GCA_011419295.1 of Clarias macrocephalus. Lineage (NCBI taxonomy): Eukaryota > Metazoa > Chordata > Actinopteri > Siluriformes > Clariidae > Clarias > Clarias macrocephalus. The sequence continues at coordinate 39,409 of JAAGKR010002690.1, forward strand.
GAATCTAGGTTTTATACCAATGGAAATGGAAAAGAAAACAATTTTGCTCCTTAAAATAGCCCAATTTTTTTAGGCATAATAAGAAGGCTGCACAATGTGATTTTTAAAAAAATAACAAGTAAAAAAAAAAAAAGATTTTAAAAAATCACAGTTATTTTTATTATTAATATTATTATTTATACTGTGATATGCTGCTGTTAAATATACGATTTAGTATTCAGATGTATTTATCTATGCCAACAGCAAATAATGGCACAGACTGTCTTAATAAGAGGATATTTATTTCTATACTCAAAGACATTAAAAAAATTAAAAATGCTTAAATTATTGACAAACTCTGCATAAATTTGTGACTACACATTACTTTACATTGCTATTGATTAATTGCAATTTTTTACAATTAAATAATTCCACAGGTCCAAATTGCCATTTAGATTTTTATCCGATTCATTGTTCAGCACCACATAATACATGTAAGTGCTTTTGCACATTTAGCTATGGCCTAAAATATAATTAAAACAGCTTTGGGGAGTCTGACAGTGTGTACAGCTGGTTGTTAAACTGTATCCTTATTAACCAAACAGAAGCTTTAGACAGACACTGTAAAAAAAAAAAACATTATTGTTTTTATTTTTATTTTATTATTTTTATCATGTATTGACATCATCAAATATGTTTTCCAAAAACCATCTCACACATACAACAATGACTTGAAGGTAATGTGCACATACTTAAATATCATGTTTGTCTACATTTCCATCTGTCTAGGCAATGGCTTCCTAAGTCCAAAATGGTTCCTCTCGGCATCGACAAAACCATCGACAAGATCAAAATGATGGAGGGTCGCACCTCAGCCGTTCGCAAAGCCGTTCAAATCGCCTTCACACGGGCCATGAACCACCTGAGCCGAGTGCAAGACGAGCCAAGCAGCGATCTCAGTGATGTCGACTAACAGCAGACACCACAGAGCACATGGGTGAACTGTAAAGCCTTAGTATTCTCCATGCCTTGCTCAGATCTTTAATTGTCTGCTGCCAAAGCTCTTTTTTTTTTCCCTTCCCTTTCCTCCTCATGAGGAGAAAGTTGCTCTGGTGACTGCTGCTTTGATGACAGTGTGCTTGAACGCATTTGATTGTCTCTCCTTCACTGTGCCGGGCTCTTGCTGCCACCTTCACTGCCACTCACCTCCTTCATTTCCACCAGAAGTTCTCATTTCCACTCACAAAAGTGTTCATTTGTTCTAGGAACTCTGTAAATAAATGTAAATGGCTTCCTCCTAACTTATTCTGTAGAGTTGCCGCACTGGGTACTGTAAATTTTTAGTTTCTTTCTTTTTATCTTTTTATTTTTTTTGTAGTATTTATATAATATTTTTTTGGTTGGTGAATTACCTTTAGCATCTCAGCGTCTTCCTCACTGATGCAGAAGAAAAAAAGAAAATGTTCAAGCAGGAAAGGACGCTTGATCAGGGCTTAAAAAATAATGTGAGAATATTGGTTTTCTTTTTTTATCATTTAAATTATTGAGGTTTATATGCATAAACTTCTTTTTACTATTATGTCTTTTGTACCCAATAATGTTTTTATAACAGTTTTAGCCTATTTTGTTGTGATATATTTATATAAGTGAATATATATCTGTATTCTTTAGATGCTCACACAAATTACCGTTGTTATGGAAACTGAAAGCGTGTTCTCATGAAACCAAAAGAGGAGAAAAAAATGCTGCCCAGACATTTCATTGTTTTTTCTTTTTTTAATTATTTTTAAATTTTATTTTTTTATACATCTTTAAAAGTTTTATTTGTGTTGGTTTAACAGCATTGTCCACACTGAAATGTTTTCGTTCGTTTGTTTTTGTCTTATGTATTGGTTGTGTAATTGGGACCTTCATGATGTTGTAGTTGAATGATGTGGCCATGTTAAATTATTGTGGGATGGAGTGGGGGTTGGTGGGGTGGGGGGGTAACAGAGATGAATTAGATTCATTTGGCACATTCCACTGGATCGCTAATGATAGCCTTTATATAAATACAGTTAGATATGACTGGTTAGTAAAATAATTCACTGCAGTCATTTAGTTGTCCTCTGGGTAGCGAGGGTAGATATAAGGGTGGAAAAATTTTATTTACTACAGGATTTTTTTTAAATTGGATAACAATGGTTGCTGGGATTTTTTTTATAGATAATAAAAAAGATGACTGACAACATATGAGCTAAGAGTCTTCATTTGTTCTTTTTATTTTATTGAGTATCATGACAGGGTCTCATGCTGGTCTCATTGCTTCCTCACAGCTTCAGGTTGTCTTGTTTGGTCCTGGGCTCTGATTCGGAGATCGGCATCTTCTCCTGTGTCTGCGTGGGTTTTTCTATTGTCAGTTTTTGGGAAATTCCCCCAGGATGTCTGTGTGAATGTCTGTCCTGAAACAAGCAAGCATTCCCTCCAGGTGAATTCCTTCATGTCTAGTATTCCCAGACTCCACAACTCCCATCACCCTGACTGAAGTAAAGTGCCCAGTGCCTGAAGATGAATGACTTACTGAAGTTAGAGAAGGTTTTAATTCATTTCCATTCCCACCATCCCACCCCACCGATATGAATTAAGCGTCCTCGCCACTAGATGGCACTGTGGCTACATGATTGGAAGCAGTTGATAAACTATTGGGCTCTGTAAGTGTCTGCCTCTCAGATATGTTGTAGCCCTCATTCCGCTTTCATAAGGTAAAAGCAAATACCTTTTATGCATTTCATTTGCATACTTTCAAGAAGAAAATTTACATACCTTTCCATGTGCCAACCTCTTGCTTTAAAATATTAAAGTCAATCTTGTAGATTATAGACATTTTTTTTTTCAGTCTTAGCCCTTTGATGGTTATCAGGTCTGTGATTTGCCAAGTCTTGCATGAGTTCTTTAAATTATGCACGTAAAGCAGGCCTGGTCATTTTGCTATTCATAAAGTCAAAATACCTATCGATATCAAGTAATACAGCTAGAAATTGTAAAATCTTTTATTTTTGCAAGTGTGCAATTGACCGTGTCATAAAGGCCAAAATAGCTGTTGGTTATATTGTTTAGTAGCTTGAAGCATGCATGCTGCTGAATGTTAATATGGCCCCAGCTCCACTTTTGTCATCTCTCTTCACCATCAGGTACTAATTGCATGGGGAAGTAAACGCCACGCTCAGGTGGAGAAGGTGGCAAGTGGAGCATGAATATCAATCTCCCACATCAGTGTTGTCAAAATGACTTTGACGACGCCTAAGTGCCCTAATTATCTCGGCCCACTCAGGAGGCCTCGCTTCATTCTGAGAGGCCTGGGAGCTTCGCTGATCAAAGTCAGCGGGTGAAGCTGTATGATCCCTCTTATATTGCGTAGAAGTGTCATAAGGCTTTAGTGCAAAATGACAACTGTGGTGGAAAACTTTGTTGAGAAAAGGGTGACTGACCTCGCTGTCATTCCTTTTTTTTTTTTTTTTGTATATTCCTTCAATTTTTTTTAACCTCACCCTTCATCACACTGAGCTTATGAATATTGCTTGAGTTGCAAAAATGTCCTGAAGTACCGAACACATTAACCTCCTCTCTCCTAAACTTTCATTTTGTGCACCTGGTAATTTCTCTTCGCTGTTCCGGTTTAGGATGGTCCAATGGCGTCACACCTCCAGGGTGAAGGAGTTCGAGTTTTCATTTTCTCCCCATGCTTGATCTGTTTCCTCCAAGGTACTCCAGTTCCCTCCAACAGTCCTAAAACATTAAGAGTAGGTTAATTGGTGCTTTCACATCACCCTTAGTGTGTGAGGGAGTGCATAAGTGTGTGTGCATGCTTGTGCCCTATGATGAATTTGTACCCAGCCTGGTGTCCTGGGATAGGCTCAACGCATTCAGCAACAATGTAAAGGATAAGCAGAAGAGACAGTGAATGTTTCAGTTTACCTTATAATTAGATAGATTTTAAAACAATGCACATAATTAGGAAATATTCAACAAAATTGGTTTTCTTTTGTTTTAGATCTGTAACAAACAAGAATCCTTTTAACATATTTCAGTTCCAAAAGTTTTACTGGTCAAGAAGAATCCAGCTATAAGCTTTTTTTTTTTTTTTACTTGACAGTTGTTCTCATTGTGATTGAGACAGACATAAAAGAGCATAGACATGGGGGGAAAAGAAGCAGAAAAACCTGAATAATTGAAAAGTCTAATTCGCCTGGTCTAATTACATTTTTTTTTTTATAAAAGCTATAATGACTGATCAAACTAAATGAAGAGATGACATATGAAATATCCATGGAAGCTTATTCTCTCTGAAATCTGTCTAATCTGTCAAACTTTACTCAGCCTCTATTCTCCATGCATCCTCACTGATGAAGCCATATGAGCCTTAGGGTGATTAAATGATTGGGTACTGTTTAAGATTAAGATTCAATTCTCTGTCACATGTACCTTACAGCACAGTGAAATTATTTTTTTTTTCTTGTATATTCCAGTAAGGAATTTGGGATCAGAGACCAGGATACACCACCCCTGGAGCAGACAGGGTTGAGAGCCTTGCTCAAGGGCTCAATAGTGGTGCTGGGACTTGAACCTCCAATCAGTAACCCCGAGCCTTAAACGTTTCAGTCGCCATTTGTGTCCCGGTGAATTTATTCTTATAAATAAGTATTAAAGTAAATGTTTGAAACAGTTAGAATATCGGAACATATTTTAAACAAATAATTAATAAACAATCGCTACTTTCCATTAAGTTTTACCTTGTCAGTCCACTATAACTACACTTGAATCCTATTATATATATATATATATATATATATATATATATATATATATATATATATATATAGATAGATAGATAGATAGATAGATAGATAGATAGATAGATAGATAGATAGATTGAAAGTCCTAATAATAATTAGAAAACAATCAAATCATTAGCATGCTCTTGCACCATTAGCGTACATCCTAATCAAACAAAGTGTGTGCATTTGGCACGTCTATGCTAAACCCTTTTAACCCACTTTCTCATTTAAGAGCAAAAGGTAACCATTCCTAGGAAAGAAACCCTTTTAAAATAAGACTGCTGCCTACGATAGATTCACATATTTGTGCATGTTTTCTTACTTTAATTCCTAAGAGTTCAAGGTTTAAATGACACCCTAATTGAAAACAGCCAGTAAAGCCCAGTCCAGCTCCCAGATTGGCTCATTTTAGAACATTTCCCTGCTTCAACACATCTTTAGTTTAACCTTGCACAGGTTTTGCTAATGAGCTGATATGCTGAGAGCAAAAAACGAAACAAAACAAAAAAACATTGCACGGTGCAGGGTAGGATCTAGTTTGGGTAACATTGTACCGTGATGATAATAAAATAAAGCACTGAAGCAGAAATTGGAACAAAATCTAAGAATGTGTGAATTTGCAATGGTATGTAACTGAGGTAGCATTAAGCAGGTTGGTCAGAAAGGATACTGGGATTGGAAACTCTGGACAGAATTGAAATACTGCACATAGTTTCACTTTTAACTAATATTCTCAGCACTATGGAAAGCACTCTGCTACTGTGGGTTTTTCCTCAGCGATGAAAATGGGAAAAAAAATCACCAGGATAAACAGAAGCAGATGAATATAATTTTATCCCCAACCTTTTAGAGCACTACTGTTAACACTGTATAAAAAAATAAGCAAAATTGTGGTCCAGTTCCCAAATTCAAAATTTGACTGATGTAATGTCTGGAGCTGCCACCTTTAAGTAAACTGTGTAACAAATGGTATAAAATAATACACTAGAACGAAATAAAACATCTTTGTACTGTGTAATTGCGCTGAACCTGAACTATTCACAGAAGTTGTGTGAGAACATTTATTACTTTCATATTATGTATAAAGTGATTAATAGATGTGCCGCCTGGCTTATATGTTCAGCGTATAAAATAAGTAATATGCTGTGAATTCAAATTCAAAAATTCTAATTTTATTTGTCACATACAGTCATACACAGTATGATGTGCAGTGAAATGCTTAAACAACCGCCGTGACCTTAAAATAAAAGATTATTCATAGGAAATAAATATGAATAAAAAAAGAAATAAATGTAGCTAAGATAAAAATAATATATCTATATATCATATAGGGAGAAGAAATTATTCTGTACAAATATTGAAAAATTCTATTTAAAAAATATTGTGGAAATTAAGTGAGAATTTAAATAGAAATGTCTGGGGGGGGGGGGGGGTGCAATGTGTTACAGTACACATTCCCCAAATCTTTATAAGCTCCAAAATAATGAGTTCCTTCACTACTACAGATTTCACAAACCAATATCAAGCAATGATAAACAGGTCCCATGCAGACATCCTAAATGGTGGGATCAAAACACATCTGAATATAAGAGAAGATAAATTGAATCACCATTAGTCCTACACTACACTGTAATGAATAGCCATCAGATCATCATTAACACCATCATTAAGACCATCCAAATCTGTCGAATCCTTTTAGTAGTGCATCCACACTTAGTCACAGGTCACCTGTTAACTCATTAGGACCATTTATATAGTACTATTTACCAACATAATAGATTATCAACACAATAAACCATAAATGACAATCACAAATTATGTATAAAAAAATCACAACAGAAACCTGCAGGTTTTTTTTTATGTCCACTGAATAGTAAGTAAAGGAGGTGTAAAATCTGTAATTATAGATTATGGCGAAATGAACTCTAAGCATTTTGCAAATTGTATGAAATTCTCCAGTAGTTTAACTGACAGCATGTTTACTTCTGGCCAAGTTTATGTACGAGGGGCTTTCAGGTCAAACCAGGACGTGTGAATGACAGCATAAAGGCAATTGCCATTAACAGCTGACACAGTACGACAATGAGACGCTTAGCCTCAGTAAAACATTTGAATGGTGCAAATGCTTAAGGAAAGCCGTAGGTCTGTAAAGGACAATCCTGGCCGAAGTGGCTCAGAGCCCACTGAAGTCAGTTCTATGTGAGAGTGGAATGCTCTCAAGGAAAAAAAATGACATGGATTGATCAATGATCAATAAAGGATGTTCTGTGTTTGCAAGACAATGCACAACCGCATACTGCCCACCACACCACTTGCACATTACAAGAACTTGTCTGGAAGTTATTGCCACGTCCCCTGTACAGTCCTGACCTCACTCCAAGCCATTTCACCTTTTTGTTCTGTTAAACTGGTTCCCCGGAAGGCAAGTGCAGTCCGATCATGGCTCTGGAATACTGAGAAAACTTTCCTTGATAGCATCCACACACTAGTGACACACGCTGGAATAAGTGCATTAGTGTAGCAGGAGATTATATACTGTAGAGAAATTTTTACTCTCATAACTGTTATGTTATTTTGCACAATCAAAAATACCAGTTTGAAGTGAACGCTCCTCATGGAAAGACTGGTAGTTGAAAGTAAACTATTAATAGTGCTAGCCAATCAAATTAAACTGAAAGTCCAAAAAATAAAAAATACACTCAAAACACTGTCTCCAATTAAAAATTAACAAGCTTGAAACAAACTTAGCACATGGAGATCAAACACAAATAAAGCTGGTCGTGCTGGGAACCATGCCATGTGCATTTGTTCTCCATGCGCTTTTGGTCCTGTTTTGTGTTTGCATTGTATTAGTTTACCTTCTTATACAATTGTGTGTTATACAGCTCCATCACAACCCTACCCAGGAGAAAGCTGGTACTGTACATTATTGAATGAATGAATGAATGAATGAATGAACACCACTGCCCTGTTTAAAAACCCAGAATAGGAACCTGTTTCAAACTAGCATAGTCTGTTTCTAAAGGGATCTTGTTTACACCATCTTTAAAATATTTAAAGCATAAAGCCAGTAGGCTCAGACCAACAGGATCAAACAGAATCATCGCTTCTGTCTTCATGAGTGCATTTGTTACCAGTGATGTTTCAAAACCTGTTTTCTCAGGATGACTGATGGATGAGTCTTCTCAAGCTCTCTATAGGCTAGCTTGTCTTTTAAATCTCCAGAACCACTGATTGTCTCCTTCGCCATCTATGAATTACACCAGCATCAAATTGATAAGGCATCATGAACTAAAACAGGATAAATCTATTCCATCTGTTGTAGCTCTCAAATGCAGGCTCTATAATCATATTTCTGAATGGCAAGCCCAGACTCATTTGTCATTGATGTGCTTCCTCTGCATTGCCAAACTCTGCTGGTGGGCCACATTTACCTCCACACACGATTGATTTTTATGCTAATAGAGCCCTGGAAACTGTAACAAAGAACGCTGTGGCAGCTGCTGATGTTAGTACGGCAAAATTATCAGATGGAATAAATATTTAGATAGAGAAAATGGATTACTTACTAGCTTGAGTTGTCTTTTGGGCTCCTATTTGTATCAAGATTTTTTGACTTAAAGCAAGCTGGCTGTCTTCTGTTCTACCAGTGATGGACAAACGACTTGTGTTCATCTAATGATCAAGCTACAGGGTCTCCATGTGCCCGTTCTCCTTGAAGAAACATGCTTATTACTCGGTTACCTATAAATGTCACGATGAGGTCCACCTTGTAAACAGGGGAACCCAAGCCACATCAGGAGAGACTTTGAAGCCAGGAATAATAATTAGTTGTGCAGTGAAGGTAATTAGCTGAGTCCAGTTTTAAAGTAAACAGACTAGAGACGATACAGACCTGACTGTATATGGTGGTGTTTTTTTGCAAAGCACAGCCTAATTAGAGCATGAACGCAGGAAATCAGGTGCATTATTGTAGTGGAGGTTGGGGATGCTGATTTGTACGGCGTATCATGTTAGCTCCAATCAAAACTGGCATTTATTCTTGATGATAAACACAACAAAAGGGTTAAATAATGCACAAGCGTTAGCTATAACTATAAAATCACCTGGCTTATATTGTGTAGGTCGCTCATCTGTCAGCAACACAATTCTCAACCATCCACAGGACTCCACAAGACCTCTGAAGGTGTGTCAGCAGCAGATACTTTAAATCCTGTAAGTTGCAAGATGGGGCCTCCATGGATCAAATGTGTTAGTCCAGCACATCCCGCAGATGCTCGTTCAAGTTGAGATCTGGAACATTTGGAGAATTTGTTGGAGAATCTTGCCGAATAACACCTTGAACTTTTTGTGATGTTCTTCAAATAATTACTAATATTTTGGTAAGTGTTGCATGTCAAAGAAACACCCACATGATTCACTGCCATACTTTTCTTCCCATTGTGCATTCTGGAACCATCTATTGCTCAGGTAAGTGAGGTACATGCACTCAGCCATCCAATGTTAAAAATGTTAAAAATGTGATCAATCGAACCGGGCCATTTTCTTCCATTGCTCCATGGTCCGGTTCTGATGTTCACATGCCCATTGTAGGAGCTTTCAGCAGTGGACAGGGGTCAGGAAAGTCTCTCTAACCAGCCTGTGGCTATAAGGCCCCATTCACAGCAAGCTGTGATGCACTGTGGGTTGTATCATGTATCATAGCCAGAAATAACTTTTCACCAAATTGTGCTACAGAAGCTCTTCAACATGCTAATCTTTGTTTTCCATGGGGATTAATGAGCCTTTAATGCCCATGACTTCACCAGCTTAATAGCTGTCCTTCCTTAGTCTACTTTTGGTAGAACATACCAAGAATACCAGAGAAGACCTGTTGTTTTGGTTATGCTCTAAACCAGCTTTTTAGCCATTGCAATGTTTTTCTGATAAGAACCTTGTCCTTACGCTTATGCTTGGCCATTTTTCCTGCTTCCATTGTTTAGGGATTAATATAAGTAACAACCATTACATTACAACACAAAACATTATGCCCAGTATTGTGTAGGTCTTTCCGCTTGTGCCATCGGTGCAGCTATGGCATGACTCCACATGACCTCTGTGGGTGAGCTATGGTTTCAGGACATTGGGAGTGGATCCTTTGGGTTGCAGGGTGGGGCCTCCATTGATCAGACTTGTTTGTTCGTGGGTGTCCTATGGGTACTCAATTGGATAAGTATATGGGAAGTTTGAAGGCTGTATGTACAATCGGCTGCAGGGAGTTCTTGTGCCTTTCTATCATGGGCAGAATTGACTTACACTGTCTATTCCTCTGTAGTCCTCACATGAGGACTGTTGGGTATGATTCTCTTTACCAAACTTATTTCTGTTTGAACACAGTAATTAATCTCATGGTAAGGAACAAATGCAATGTACGCACACAATAGCAGATTCCAGGTCCCAGGAAGTTAATAATAAAGAAGGAAACCCTAATTTTTAAAAAGACCCATATAGTTGTGTGACCCATAAAGTCTGTACCCACAAGTGAATGCCTGGAACATTTAACACTGTGCATGAGACATGACTATACAGTCAGTGCAGTGTTTTAGGGGTTGGAGGAAACTAAAGAGCCTAGAGGAATCCCTTGAGGATTCAGATACATTGTAACCCCGAATAAGTTGGCAAAACTCAAACAATTTGAAGTAATCAGTTACATAAAAAATTTTAAGTAATGATGTTTCCAATTTTAAGTAAATAGAACTATCAGTTTTTGAGTTTGTTGTACTCATTCATATTAATTGTTCTTTACTTGCATTATTGAGTAGTCTAACTCATACTATTTAATAGGTATTATAATTTTTTTTTAGTTGTTGCAAATCAAATAAATTGTTGTTGGTCTTTCGGCTGCTCCCGGCAATGGTTCGCCACAGCAGACAATCCGGTCCGCACACAAGCTTTCGGCACAGGTTTTACACCAGATGCCCTTCCTGACACGACCCTCCCATTTTATCTGGGCCTTGGGACAGACACTTCATCCAGTTGTTGGGAATCGAACCTGGGCCTTTCATACGGCAGATAAAACACCTCCCACTGAGCCACCAGTGCCCTATTGCCCTGATGACGTCAGACACCAAAAAATAGTTACTGTTACTTAAGTACTTACAGTTACTTAAAATATCTAATTTGTTCAGCTAACTTGAAAAGTGTCATTTCTACAAACTCATAAATACCAAAAAGTTCTAAATACTCATCAGGGTCTATTAATTTGAACTAATTATAATTATTTAAGCTAACAGTACTCCATATGTTTAATTACTTTGAGCATTAGGTCATAACAGTGTAGAAGATGGGAGAAGTATTCACTCAATCCTGAACTCGGGATCAAACCGAACATTGCACTATCATAGTCTATTAAAGTGTGTGTGTGTGTGTGTGTGTGTGTGTGTGTGTGTGTGTGTGTGTGTGTGTGTGAGAGAGAGAGAGAGAGAGATAGAGAGAAAGAACAAGAGTTTTATGTGCTCTCTTTCTCTCTTCTGCCAAGGTTAAGTGGACTTATGAATGTTTGTTATTAGCTTATACTTAGTCTGTCTCTGTCAACTGTATTATGGATGTGGAGATCTTTTCATGTGCACTGAAGGCATTTTGTCTCTTACTTTAAATGTCAATCTCAGTCAGGGTCTTCTTGATGCTTGCCTGGGTGTTCACACAAAAGCCCATTCTGCCTGTCTTAAGATAGCTTTCTCACTGTGATGAAATTGGCAGAAGTGTCATTAGAGTGAAATGCCTTATCTGTGGTGGAAAGGGCCAAAATCCTGATTTATCCCGCTGAATTTGGAAGATATCCACCCATCCACAGTACTCTGTCACTGATTCGAGACAGAATGATGGCTGGACCTTCAACAGGATAGAAGTATGCCATATTTTGAGAATGTATCATGCAATGCACAAGATAGAATAAACAGAACTGACCCTTGCTTGTGCATGTCTTTCGTGTCATTATACCTGCGATGCAGGATAACAGACAGGCTCGAGCAAGCTTTAGATCTACTATCAAATCCTATTTTGCAGAACCGAGAACCCGCTGTGTTCCAGTCCATACATCCTCTGTCTGTCTCCATCACTCAGTCTGGGATGTTGCCTGATTACTAGTGAATAAAACACTGTTGTTCGTGCTCAAGTGAATTGATCTGAGGACAAAGGAAAAGGCACAATGCCCCGCAAATTACATGGAGGGATGCTGGGTAATTACCTGAAGTGTTATCTGACCATCAAGTGCACTGCTCCTTGTGTCAAAGTGGCCTAATGCATGTCTGCTTTATTGACTAGTTTTGTTCAAACGTGGCATTGTGTGTGTGTGAGTGTGAGTGTGTTTAATTCCCCATTATGCAGTAATTCCCCAAACCTTTATTTGTGAATATAGATCTCACTTTTAACGTAATGTTTTATCGTGGATTCATAATAATCAGGGAGAATTCTGGAAACTTCAACTGGGTTCGAATAGCAGGTGGCACGCTGGTGTAGTTGTTAAGCACTGTGGAGTTTGTGGAGATGGACTGGCAGCCCACCCAGTGTGCACCCCACCTATAGGGAATGAGAGAACGAGAGTGGGCTGGATAGCTTATGGTCAAGATACCCAAGATACCCCACCAAGCCTCATGGCTTAGAGATGCTTAGAATGTTACACAGACTTGATAATTGGATAATTGGTTGGATTTAAAAATTACAAACTCATTCAGTGTCAGGAAATGGTTGGTCATGTTTGATTTGATTTGAGTTAATTTGGACAACATTGGAAAGCAGAAAAACACCCTAGTTGGGATGAATCGTGAAATTGACACCTGTCTTCCTATAGGTGGAAGAAAAATGAAAAACAAAAGAAGAAAGCCATGTCAAAAGAACTATGGGTGAACATTTAGTAATTTAAAAAAATTGCTATATGTCTTTCTAGGACATTTCACCACTAGGGGCCAAAAGTTTCTTAAAGGGGTGGAAGGCCGAGTGCTTTTTTTCTTGTAATGCATTTGGCAACCCTGTCAAACAGGAAGCAAATAAAGAAGAGGAGTGGTGTCAGAGGCTCAGATGTGACACTGAAACATATAGGCTGTAGTGTTACTTTATTGAGGAAAGGTATATTAAAGTCTTATCTCAAACATGTACCAGCTGCAGAGGACAAGCAAATCACTTCGAAATTAAACTGCCACTTTATGCAGTGACCCGACAACCATGTGATATTAGCACCAACTGGGGACAGTGGGAGGTTTAAGAACAGAAGCCTGAAACCACTGTCTTTAAAAAAAAAAAAAAAAAAAAAAGATAAATAAATAAATGTTTTTTTTTTTTCATTTGAAATATGTGACCAGCTTATTCTGAGCTCAGAATTGAACCTAAGACCCTGGATCTGTGAGGCACCAGCACTGCCTGCTGTGGCACTACACTGCTGAAAACCACAATCTGTCATTTCTAATTATTTAATTTCTCTCCCTTTTTAAATTATTATTTATTTATTTTCCATAACTGCTTAATACTGTTCAGAACTATAATAGATCAAGAGTCTGTCACAGAAATACTGAAGTGTCACCCATGTGACACTTTTACATCTACAGGTAGACGATCCTCCTACAGCCATGTTTTTGTGACATGAGTTTAAAAAAAAACAAAAACACTGGAGCACATGGAGCAGATGCCAGCTTGGAAAGAGTTAGAGCATAGAGTTTACCATAAAATGTCATCTGAAGCAGAAAAGTTTAAGGGCCTTGCCTACTGTATGTACCCAGTAGAAGTGAATCTAATGTGCTGAGATTTTCACTCTTTACATTCAGTAGAAATACTTGTAAAATTTAAAGTAATATAAAATAAATATTTAAAACTGCTTGGAGCTCATGGATACGATTTAGAGAAAAGATTATCCTCCATGCATATTGCATGGTAGCTCAGTTTAGTATTCATTGTGATATGATAAATTTACGGGTTCATTTAGCATTATCAATATTTCCTAGACAATGTGGATAGAAGCAAAGAAGCACTGAGAGGACCAGTACAGTACTGTGAGCATGTGTGCATGTGTGTGTGTGTGTGTGTGTGTGTGTGTGTGTGTGTGTGTGTGTGTGTAAAGTGGCCCCCAGGCTGGACCCGAGGCCTCAGCCTTCAAGCGGTGGTAGATTGGGCACCAGAGTGTGTGTGGGCAAGCGAATGCCTGAAATGGACTCCAGTGGGAAACAGAGTAATTTATATGCTGGAGGTCTAAGGTCTGCTGCCTGTGGGAGTAGAAAAGAGAAAGAGAGAGAGAGAGAGAGAGAGAGAGAGAGAGAGAGAGAGAGAGAGAGAGAAGAGACGAAGAGAGAGAGAAAAAAAACAGTGGTAGCAGAAGAAATGTTTCAACACTGCCATTAATGTGCTAATAATATAGAATATGCTGCAGAAAATATCCTGGAATTATGTAGTGTGTTTTCATTATATTTGTATGCAGGGCATTTTTGGCCAATCCCCTTATCACAGAATGTGCTAAAACCACTTCCTTTAAATGATTCGCTTTATTGCTTTTTCTTAGCATTCCTTTTGTTTGGTCTCTAGTATGCACTGATCAACCTTATGAAATTGGGCCATAAGAGTAAGGACAGGATCACGGTCTCCACAGGCCACTTCATTTTGTTGCCCCCCAAACACCCCCCCCCCCCCACACACACACACCCCTTGAGGCCTGTCACGCCTAGAAACACCATGCCCTGCTTTGCTGTCTACACCGTACAGGCTGTAGACATCAATCTTTCGACCGTCACCGCTGGCACTGCACCAGCCCACTAACAGACCCATTATAGAGGGGAGTGTGAGCAGATCAGCAACCTGGAGAAGCAGTTAGTCCTAACCATACACAAACATGTCGAGATATCACAGGATGCCAGTGTGCCGTCAGTCTGCCTAAATATGTCTAAAATCTTGCCAGCTATGTGTCCATTTTTTCACAGATTGATTAAGTGACTGGAAAGTAATGTCAAAGCAAAATGGGCATAAGCCTAATCAGTTCAGTTTGTAATTAGATACAGGCTGTTAAAATGTCTGTGGTGCTGCTGCTCAAAACAGAGAGGAACACTTACAAACTGTGTACATAACAGCAGATGAAGTTGTTTAAATGAAAATGCAGCCAACAAAACTGACCGAATGAATGAATCAACCTCTATTTCTGAACTCATAATTGAATGCACAAAGTTGTATGACATTACATATATGAAGTAACATTTCCTTTCAGTGTATCTAAGACGGCAAAATCTTTCCCAGCATAACAATGCTCCTATGTAAAGTTAGATCCGTGAACACATAGTGTGAACACAAGTGGCCTGAACAGAACCCTGATGAAAAACCTCTGTTATGAATTGGTATACCAATTGCTCACGAGACCTTCTTGACCAACATCAATGTCTGACCTAACTAATGCTCCTGTGGCTGAATGAGCAAATCCCCACAGCCACGCTATAAAATCTACTGGAAAGCCTTCTCAGGAGATTGAAGGTTATTATAAAAAGAAAGGAGGCATGTATAAAAAAGCATATGCAGCAAAAACATAATGGTCAGCAAATCTTGTTGTAATGGTCATTTATTGAAATGGAAATGTTATTAGTTAAAAATGGACGAAAAAGACCTAGATTCGTTAAAATTGTATTTTTATCGCACTTTTAACAACAGACATTGTCACAAAGCAGCTTTACAGAAATCCCAGTCTAGACCACTAATGAGTCACCCCGAGGTAAGCATGGCCAAGAAAACCTCCCTTTAAAAGCAAGAAAGGAAACCTGGAGAAAAGCAAGGCTCAAATAGGAAACCTCTTGTGGGTGACACCAGATGAAGGGATTTTGATGTTCCAGATGAATTACAGTACAGCATTAGAAATGTATTATATTAAATATATACCAGATGTTAAGAATAAGAATATTGTTTGTGATGGTCTCAATGTGAAAGCAGCACAGAACTGTTTTTTGATGTCATGTACTGATGTATAATCACATCAGCAATTCTACAGAAGCAAGGCATCCAGATGAAAAATATTTGTTATATATGAAACTGGATACAGCTCTGCAGGAATGAGATTTGAATATTAAATCAAATTCAAATTTTCTTTGTTACATACACAACCATATACATTACGACACTCAGTGAAAGGCTTATATGACTCTCTCCGCAACCTAAACAGTAGTAAAATTGCACACACAACAAATGAAAATATTACACTTAAAGTACAATCAAAAAATATAATTTTCTATAAAGAACAATAAAATCCAAAACTGTAAATTAAGTTTACAAAATACAATTGAATTTAAATTGCAACCAACATGATTCAGTAACAAAATGTACAAACTGAAAGTATAAAAGTATAACCATATGACAGCCACAGTATGATATGAAACAAGTAGCAGCAGTGTGATTGTCCATGGCCCAAAGTTCAAGTCTACCTTCTTCTTCCTTCTTGCAAATCATAAAATGTGCAAACAAGAACTGTCCAACATAAAAGACTGAGATCCTGTGTAATTATTACATCACTCAGCCATACTGTAATGTTATGAACACTACCAGTTGAATTGAACAGCACTGATCACCAACTATACAACAATAAATTGGTTACAGGATCATGGGCATCAAAGTCTCACCCATGCCCATGGGGACTGACGGGCATTCTCTCCTGTCTGATCCTACGGAAAAGCCGATGCAGCCCAAATCACTGAAAAAAGTAAATGGTGACCACAATACAATTCAACAGAATTCACAGACTGCCATGCTCAGGGCAAAGAACCCCAGGCCACCAACCAGGCCTCCAAATTCCCCAGATCCCAATCCAATCAAGCACTCATGGGATGTGCCGGGCAAACAAGTCCGATCTAAGGAGACCCCAACCTGCAAACCACAGCTCCCAAAGCTGCCAATGTCCTGGTGCCAGACGACATAGCACACCCCCAGAGGCCCTGCAGAGCCACACCCCAAGTGGCCAGATCTGCCCTGCGGGCACAAGGGGAACCCAAAACCTAGATGGTTTTATTGTTAATATTTTTTGTTACGGCTGATCAGTGTGTAATTGTAGATGCTGATTGTTTTAATTACTTTTTTTTTCTATAACAGTAGATCTGACTGCAAGGGAAATCACACAGTAGGTATTTATACACACACACCAAAAAAAAAATCTAATAAAGGAACAACACGTGAAAATGTTTGATTTTACATTAGTAATAATTTATAAAATAGGCTGCATTAATTAACGCATGATTAACTTAGGTGAATTTGCCTGCTGGTTAATATATATATATATATATATATATATATATATATATATATATATATATATATATATATATATATATATAT
>JAAGKR010002690.1:56542-88335 GCA_011419295.1 Clarias macrocephalus
TATATATATATATATATATATATATATATATATATATATATATATATATATATATATATATATATATATATATATATATATATATATTTGTTGTGCTCCTCGTATCCCATATCTGTACAATTAGCTTACTCTTGACCTGATTATGTCATTGTTTCCTGTGGGTTAGTAGTGCTACTGCAGATTCCTTTTATTTTTAAACTACCCTGAGACAAACAACTGTTTTAGATGCTTTTATTGGCAGACCCAAAGTGATAGAAAAGGGAATTATTTGTTATGACACTTCTGTTCCCTCAAAGCTCTCACACTTTTTGTTTATTTCAGTCGTGCCTCTAGAAGATGTAGTGTTGAAATGGGAGATTTCAAAAACACATGACAACCAACCGCAAATCTCTGTTACCGATATGGATTTCCGCTATTTATGGACCTATCTATATTTAAAACAATCGCAATACCATCATATTTAAAGAACAAGAGTGTAAAACCCGAGTCCTAACTTTTCATATTGCCCTCACTGCAAACAAGGTTGTTTTCTGTCTGTAGCTTTGAATTATGCTTCTGTATTCATGTTGAATTCCCACTGCTCCTTTTTTCTGCAGTGGTGTGATATGGAGTGCAGAGCAGGGAATAGAAACATCATGTCTCATCCTCTGAAAGATAAAATTTTGAAAAAAAGAAAAAAAGAAAAAAGAAAAAGGACCTGATGTTCCCAAAATAAACTTCCTCATTATGCATAAAGATGAGACTGATTCCCTGCTTGTTGATAACTCCCTTTGGTGATTGCAAACTTCTACCTCAGTTCATTGAGAGCACACAAAAACACTGCAAAATACGTGGTCCTCATGTTCTGACACACCAAATTGAGCAAAATTAGAATAATGAGCCAGTGTATTGTTCAGCATGACCTGCTATTAATTTACTGCAAAGTTACAATCCAATATCTGTAGGTACACTGCCTTATTATAAGGGTTTCTTGTTTATTTTTATTTTCCTCTATTTTGAGCTAATGATTCATATTTTAACACTACAAAATACATTATATTGCATCATCCAGTGTAAAATAAACGACATTATTTTGCATTTAAAAAGTAAATGTGTTCACATTTAACACGTTCTTATAGTTTTCTCAACAAGCCGCGTGAGACAGGACACTTTTTTGACACAAGTTTGCCCAACTGAATTAATGCTCCTCAATGCTTCTCATAAGATCTAAATGAAAATTCCCTTCACAGTATTTTTTATGAAGTAAAAACTATTATTTAAAATACACGTTGGTTAATATTCAGTTGGATCTTGAGTATGGTGTCAGAGCTGTGTCTATGTGGATGTATTTATTTATTTATTTATTTATTGCTGTGTTGTGCATCCTGCCACCTCATGCTGGTAGGTGGATTGGCTTAGAGAAATTGTCCTTAGGTGTGAATGACTGTGTGAGTACTGTGTGAATGTATGTTTTGATGAGCAGTGGATTGACATCGAATCCAGGCTGCATTTCTGTTTCATATCCAGAGGATGGGAACTGATCCTGGATTCACAGTGACCCTGACTAGGTGAAGACATTTAACAAAGATGAATGGATGAATTAATTTTGCTTCAGAAATACATTACTATCAAAAAGTTATGAAAATCACACAAATATCCTGTCACTGCAACCGTATGTCCTCCCTCTGATGCAGTAGAATTCGCTTTTGATGGTCTGGGTCGTGGGGGCAAATTCTTGATGCACAGTGGGACGAATGTTGAAAAAGACAACGAGCATGCACTTGGTTGAGCTGTGGCTCTGCCTCGCCTTTTTTGGTCATGGAGATGAAGGGCTCTTCCACTTTGAAGACTTTTGCTTAGTTTCAGGGTCGTACACATACAGTCTTATGCAAAAGTTTAGGCACCCCTTGATAAATAACAGATTTTGGTAATTTCTTAATTAAAAAGATGCTAACACAGTCTCTCTTGGAAATGGAAAAAAATGACAATATTTTCAGCAAATATTAGTGCATAGTTACTTTTTATGTCATGAATTGAAATTGAAATAAAAAATAAAAACATTATTGTGGCACTGTGCAAAAGTTTGGACACCCTTCATAATCAGTACTTAGTAACACCTCCTCTGGCTGATATCACAGCTTTCAACGCTTTTTATAGCCAGCTAAACATCTTTCAGTTCTTGTACTTGGGATTTTCTCCCATTCTTCCTTGCAAAAGGCTTTTGGTTCTGTAATATTCTTTGGTCGTCTTGCATGCACAGCTCATTTAAGATCTACCCACAAATTTTCACTAGTGTTTAAATCAGGAGACTGTGATGGCAGTTCCAAAACCTTCAGCTTGCACCTCTTGAGGTATTCCATAGTGGATTTCGAGGTATGTTTAGGATCATTGTCCTGTTGTAGAAGCCATCCTCTTTTCAGCTTCAGCTTTTTTTTACAGATGGTGTGATATTTGCTTCCAGAATTTGCTGGTATTTAGTGGAATTCATGCTTCCCTCCACGAGAATTCATGAAATGCTGCTCCTTCTTTTCTCCAAACATGCCTTTGCTGATTGTGGCCAAGAGGTTCTATTTTGACTTGTTTCCAAAACGCATCAGGCTTGTGTAGATGTTCTGTTTCATACTTCTGACGTTGGATTTTATGATGGGGACGCAGGTAAGGTTTTCTTCTGCTGACTCTTCCATGAAGGTCTTGTCTGTTCAAGCATCGCTGCACAGTGGAACGGTGCACCACCACTCCTGAGTCTGCTAAATTTTCCTGCAGGTTTTTTTGCAGTCAAATGGAGGTTTTGATTTGACTTTCTGACCAGCATACGAGCAGTTCTCTCCTCTCCATTCTTGTTCTCCAGATCTCACCTAGACCTCCACAGTTCCCCTGAACTGCAATCTCTTAATTACATTTCTCACTGTGGAAACTGCAAGATGACAACGCATTCCTATCTTCTTGTAGCCTTCTCCTGCATTGTGGGCATCATTAACTTTCATTTTCAGAGTCTCACACAGCTGCTTAGAGGAACGCATGGTGGTTGAGAGTCTGCAAGTGTGTGCATAAGGTTTGAAGAGTTAAAGTTTTTGTAAAGTTTTGAAGTTGGCTTTTACTAATGACAGCTGTTGCCCTGCATTAGATCTAACGAGCTGATTAAGGTCTGAAACTTTCTGATTCTGGAACTCTTAGGGTGCCCAAAATTTTGCACAGTGCCATAATAATGTTTTTATTTTTTATGTTTGTTCAATTTCTGGCATATGAAGTAACTATGCATCAATGTTTGCTGAAAATATTGTGCATTTTTTCTATTTCCAAGAGAGACTGTGTTAACATCTTTTCAATTAAAAAATCACCAAGATCTGTTATTTCTCAAGGGGTGCCTAAACTTTACATTCAGTACAAGACTGTACATCCAAGTTTCGTCACCAGTAATGGTCTTCGATGTGAAGGACGGGTCATCAATGGTACGCTGACAGAGTTCTTGGCAGACTTCAACACAATGTTCTTTCTGCTCCTGGGTCAGCAGCCTGGTGACAAACTTGGCAGCGACATGGCGCATGTTCAAATCACATGTGAGGATTGCCTGGACTGTTTCATGACAATGGCGGCAATGTTGTCTATTGTTTACTCCAACAATCATCATGCACAAGTTGTCAAAAGGTTTTAACATTTTCGTGGGTTGAGGTTGTTGAAGGACATCCTGATCTCTTGTTGTCTTCCAGTGATGTTCTTTGGTGTGTCACTCAAAACACTTCGAATGACTCATTGCAGCATCACTGTAAACTTGCTGAATCATGTCTCTTTGGCAGATATGCCCAGTTTCACACAGAAATTCACATTTGCACTTGCTGTCCATGATAAAACATCTGGTCAGAATAGCATAAGTTGCACATCTCCCGATGTACACAGGACGATGTCTTTTGGCACACTGACTTATGAAGGTCAGTGTTCCCTATGACTGTGTGTGCAGTAACAAAACTAGTCTAAATTTTTTTTTATACAACCTCGTAAACTGTCTACAAGACAATGAAAATATTTTTCATGTATGTTTATGTGTGTGTGCTGTTACAATTGTAACATTGTATAATAATATTTATTTTAGTGTATTTAGCACCCCCTAGTGGCTGTTCTAGTTATTTTTCTTCGTAGTGATGTCACAGAAGTAAGCTTATACAGAGTAGGTGGCCACATGGCAGCTTCGACTGCAAGCTCCAGCTGTCTGTAGACCTCTTACCTGTACTGTGGCATCGTCCATATGTATTGCATTTCTTATTGGTTAATTGATTTATATGTATGCATATGGAGCCTGAGGTTATTTATAACATTTAAAGAATTTAATGTTAACTGTCTTAAAACAGCTGTTTTACTTAGAATACTGCACAAATCTGTATTGAACACTACCGCTTATGTTCAAGCAAAGAGTTTCCACACCAAATATTGACTGTTTATTGTTTATGTTGTTACTTAGTGCTTTTTATAGAAGTTTCTTTTAATGTAGAAATGTTTTCAAAAGCATCATTGCATAAGGCTTTTGTTTGGATGTTCCCAAGACTTTTGCACAGTATGCATGCTGGAGAATATGAGTTCTTTTGGTAACTTCGTCACACTCGCTCCTTTCTATTTTCATGCAAAACCCAGGAGTCTTTAATTTAAATTTTTTTTTCCCCCATCTGAAAACTGTTCTGTCATGTAACATGTCGCTTTCTTTACAGGCATGCAAATATTCTTCTGTAATGTTATTTATTCATTAATTGTAGTGTATCTTTGTAGGCAATGGTCTTGTACATAATAATGCAGACATAATAAACTTATATAACAAAAATTGTATACAGATAATATGGTGCCTAAGACTTTTGCACAGTACTATAGTGCAAAACTATATATATAGCAAATACAGAGCATAATACTGCCTCCAAGTTGATTTAATTCATCATAATACTGCCTCCAGAGGCTTGTACAATGGACTTCCCGTGTGCTTCCAATCTTACCCTGACATGCCAAGCGCTCTGGAATAGGATCAATCCAGACTCATCAGACCAGACCTTTTGTCATTGCACCAAAATCCAATCATTATGCTTGGTAGCAAACTGAAAACTTTTTTCCCCCAAGTACCCCTACTCTTACTTTGACTGTTAAACATTTCTACACAGAGCTGATGGTTCAGCAGTAGCCTTCCAGGTTTTAATAATGCATTGGACAGTTCCTAACTCAATTCCAGTCATTTGAGCACACTTTTTTTTGCTATGGAGTGTATAACTTGACAGAGATAAAGGGGGGACAAGAGTAAGGTAATATTTAAAAAAGAGCCCAGATATGGAGTGGTTATATTGTATGATGCTTAATTGCTAAACATTTGTTTGTTTTCCCCATTTTCTCTTGATTTTTTTTCTACCTGCCAATTCACACCTACCCACAAGCCAGCTCTGCTCTATCACATGCTAACACATGCTTCCTTCAAAGAAATTTAAAGCAGGCTGCATACTCTGCATACTCACACAGTCCCACGACTGGTTAGTGTCACTATGATTGACAGAGGAGAGAAAGAGTGCCATCCCTCATACCCATAGAGCATGGCCAATTTTGCTCCCTAGACATGCTCTTTCTCTTCTGCCTCACTGTCAGGATCCAAACTTGTGAGCTCTTGACAATAGAGCAAACACATTTCTGTTGGGTCACTCAAAAGTCAATATGATTTATTTTGCCCCTATAAAGTGCCTGTATTATGTCACCCTGTTTTATTATTGATTCTCGTACACTATAGCTTGGAACATAAAACATGCAGATACAGTGAGCCACCCACTGTATTCTAACCAGTGGCTGAATTGTAAAAAAAAAAATAAATAAATAAAATAAAATAAAATAATAAATAAATAAATAAAAATAAATAAATAAAAATAAATAAATAATAATAATAATAATAATAATAATTTATATAATTTTTTAAAATTTATTAATTTTTTTATTTTCATGATTTTTTTTATAGGGCGTGGGCAGTTATATTAACAAAATATAAGCAAAATTAAATCTTAATTAAATCAACTTGAAGCCATCAAAACAACAACAACAACAACAAAAAAACACATGCATTTAAACATGCAATTGCCAAAACTATCATTTGATCCTTTTCCATGGCTTTCACATGCGGAGGATTATAAGAGTACAATAAAAATCTACATAAACATTAGTAATGAAATAATTTAATTTATTAGTATTGTAGTTTTGTATGAACACCCAGTCTCTCTCTCTCTCTCTCTCTCTCTCTCTCTCTCTCTCTGTCTCTCTCTCATACACACACACACACACACACACACACACACACACACACACACACACACACACACACACACACACACACACACACACACACACACACACACACACACACACACACACACACACACACACACACACACACACACACACACACACACACACACAGGTGTAGGTGAAGCCACAAAGTCTAACAATAAAAACAAAACCTCATCTTTAAATTGAGAATGACTCTGATTACTCTACTACTATGAACTGACTTTTACCACTTGACTTTAATGGACTGTGTCACTTGGGCCCCTGATTTGGCACTGTTTTTAACTGCTCTGTTACAAATAAGAATAAAACTGTCTAAATGGATGGCATTGATTTGACAACCTTTCCACTAAAGGCTCCTCATGATAAAGCATGAAGTTATTGTAAAAACATCTATTTTGATTTAAAAGTGTACAAGAGTTTTGACTTAAAATCACACCTGTCTGTTGACTTGGCTTTTAAATACATTTGGCACACTGGAATTTTATTGCCAATGTCAGCATTTGTCAAAAAAGAAATTTGTGTCTCCCTCATTTTAAGAAAATAAAGCCTGTTCTGTTTTGACTTGGTGTCCTACAAAAACAGAATCCTGATTACGCATGCTCGAAATCCAGATATCAGACTTTTTTCCTTTGCCTCAGTAACCTTTGTGATTCTGTCAGAGCAGAGCCTCTGGGCTATTAACCTCCTGTCTACACATGCTAATGCGATGCTCCTGTGGATTCGTACAAATTTGCTCTTCCATGCATCAACTCTTACACTCCTGTACAAGTCCTTTAAACAGATGAGACAAAAGTACAAAAAAAAAAAAAAAAAAGGTCTTTCACTTTTCTCGAACGAGACATAAAGGGTCTATTACCAGAACGATTGCAGTTGATGCAATCGCATAAGATGCACATAAGCCTTAAAGTGAGGCGAAGGGAGCCGGGGAAGGACGATGGATCGGGGAAGCATGAACATACACTCACTACATATCTGTTCACTGAAGCTTCACGGGGAAATCATGTCTTGCTGAAGGCTCTTGCCTGGAACAAAGCTTTTTATTTGTGCATAAATAGCAAAGCACCTCACAAAATGGAAGCAAATATATGGCTGTGAAGGACACAAATAATCACTGAGTGAATTAACTCGGAGCTGACAGCTTGGTTAATGCCTCAGCCTGCTTCTAACAGATAATGACTGTAAAAGCCCTTACTAACGACATTGCACTGTAAAACCCCCTCTTACTAACGACCTTGTTAGAATTCCCCGCTGCTGCAGCGCTGGCCAGTTATCAGGCCAAGAGCACTGAGACGAAACATTTGTGATATTACAGCTTTGACAGCCTCCAAATAATAGAGCACAAAGGAACTGATGATGTCCAAACTAGAGAGGCATTAAAATGACAGCTGCATTTAGGCATTGTAGTGTTAGTAAGAACAGTGAACAAAATGCATCTAATTTCAATGTCAAAAGGGGTTGCATGTGCTCGAACGTCTTTCTCGTGAAATTTTCTGCTAACTCAGTGTTTTTATGTCCGTTTTTTGGTAAATCTGGCTACAGAGCAAAAAATAAATAAAAATAGACATGTTTATTGTGTTATGAATTAATTGGTCACACGATATCAGACCTGAAAAGTTCTCGGAAACATTTATTTTAATAGAAGTAGTATAACAGCGACAAATCGTTAAATGTTCTTTAAAGCAGTGTGTTAGATTACCCAAATATTTAATCTGCTTTGGTAACTGGTGACTCTATTGATATGAGCTCTTGCATATTTGTTTTGTTTGTGTAAAAATTTTAAATTATTATTATTATTTTTATGAATAATATTTTTATTATTTATTTATTTATTTATTTATTTATTTATTTATTTATTTATTTATTTATTTAATGTTTTTTTGGCGGTCAGAGTTGAAATGTTAAAATGTTTCATTATTCACTCAACTCAAGCTTTGCTAAAGTTCTAGTCATTTTCAATGGCTCATCAAATGTGAGGAGATTGATGTGTTTATGATTATGCTTAGTTCACTAACGCTTAGAGCTGTATTAAACTAGTATGACTGAGATAATTGGATTTGGAGAGTATAAGATGATTTGTTTGACAGTTCTTTCATGCCTTTTTTCACTATAATCTTTAGTTTAAAGTAAATTTGTTTTTACTTACATGCTTGAAACGTCTCTACATATTATTTTGCAGTCGTGCTTAACAACAAAATGGATTATGATCACGTGATGAACTTTTCTAAATATAACAGTAAGTACATAGAACATGAGAGAGTATTTAATTATAATTAACACTACAAGTCATAGTAGTTGGTAGTGGTTTATTCACCACAATAAATCAACTGTATGTCCTAACATTTTGCCATGATGTGCTACACTACAACTACTAATATTAATAATAATACAGTAACAACAAGCACGGCCCATCATCATCATCATCCTTATATTTATGATGTTATTTTTTGTAGTACTAAAATATAAATGTATAATATGACAAAAGCCATGAACAGATGTATTGAATTGTATCTCTGTTTAATAAAAACTTAATACATTCACTTACATTAAATCAAAATTCAAATCAGTTGAAACGGTGTGTATTTTCTCCATTAAATCTGTAGCAGTCTATTGAATATAAATTTCTAAGCAACAAAAATGATATTCATATTAAGTGGATTGTTACAGATTTAATAGAGAAAAGACACTGTTATCAGAGACAAAAGCATAGTTTCAAACTGTTGTGCCATTTGTGTCCCATTGATAACACATTAACAAATACATAAGAAAACTGCATTTTTGGCAAGTCCTTGCCCTCTATATCAAAATGTAGATATAAAACATGTTTTTATAAGTATAAGTATAAGTAAGTCCTCTTATTTATTTATTTATTTATTTATCTTTTTTTTTTTTTTTTTTTTTTTTTTACATTTTGGCTGTCTTTCTTTCTTTTTTAATTTAGCTTCTAATTGATTTAATGCATGATATGATTTGAAGTCAATCAATTGAGGTTTGCATAAAAAAAAAACAGTTGAGATGGTACAAATATTTATTTCTAAAATCATAGGAATTTCATGGTTACCAGATAAGTAAACACATTTTTAATAGAATGCACAATTCTGTAGACTGGCTGTTGAAATTTTGAAAATAAAAGTTTAAATGTATGTTTACCTATTATAATAACTGATATGCGTTCTGATACTAATACAATGGCTACAATGTGCTGCTACTATATAAATGATAAATTTGAACTAATTAAATTTATTTATTGACCACTTGCAGTCAGCACCACTATCAGGAAATTAAAACAAACATCTTTTGACCAATTGGAATCTCAGCTCTGCCTGTTTGCTGCTGTTGGGCCCTTGAGCAAGGCCCTCAACCCTGTCTTCTCTAGGAGCGCTGTATAATAGTTGTCCCTGCTCTCTGACCCCAGCCTACTGAGAAGCTGTGACATGTGATGAATAAAATCTAAATCACATCTACCACTTATGAACACAAAAAACAGAGACAACATTGAGCCCAAATATTGTTCTTACAGAAGATGTTTCTTATCCTGAAGCTATTTCAGCCCAAGCAGTCTGTAAATGTTCTTAAAATGAAGCGCAATAAGGAATGAAAGTAGGATTAGACATTAGTGAATTAGTCATTCCTCCCGGAGGACTGAAAATTCCCCACTCCTCACCACACAAACCCATTTATTAGTTCACAGGTCCTTCTCTGAACTTGTAGGCTAACAGAACTGGAAGACCATTAGTCTCAAGCCTTGTCTGAAACTCTTGGAGACCTTCTGTCACTAATACTGTCATTCCATACCATGTACTCCAGTGCTCTGCCTCCTTATACCCTTCACCTGGGGCATTGAGCTCACACACACACACCAAATACCTCTCCATCATAGCTAGCAGTCCCCACAGGGAACATGAATTATAAAGCACACACTTTCCCTCATTTCTCATTGTCCACAAAGTGAAGCTCCACGTGTCTTGCAAATTACATTCAGATGCCTCAGGTGCCAAGGGAAGTCTCTCAGTGCAGACCACCTATGGGTACTTAACCACACAGTGTGGGTACTAAACATGGTCCTGCATGATCATCAGTGCCACTGTAGGGTTTAGCTGTTCAGAAGAACAGAGAGTGGATTTTTAGATCACTCTCTTTTATTTAAACTATATTTTAATTGTAGTGTGATATTTTCATATATTTGTAATTCTCAATATATTTTTATTCTATTTGTATTGTCTTTTAATGATAAGAGCAGATAATGATAATACCTTTTGCAGCCATATTCAGTCAGAGCCTACAGCAGAGCTATGGTGAAACTTTCCTTACCGTCCATTTAATACATCTGCCAAAATGAACATGTTAACAACACAAGAAGTACATGAGATCATATTGGTCCTATTATCTATGATTTCTCCTGGAGAAAGTTAATTTAATGAGCATTATCAGCAGCTAATGGGAATTATAATGAGTCAGATGAAGAAGATTATCTCTGCATAATTAGCACTATGTGTCAGCCTCAATTAAAAATGATGGGAATTAGGAGGAGGTTCAGGGTCTTGCAGCTGAGAAGGGCTGCTTTTAGCTCTGCAGCTCAACATGCTGTATGGAAAATGAATTGTGGAGCAGTGAAGTGTCAGAGAGTAGACTGAGTACAAATATGGATAAAGATATGGCATCACGTGTAGAGGAATGCCACTGACATGTTAGAGACATGTAAGCAAAGTAGAAAGGGGGAGAAGGAGGGGGGGGGGGGTCATAATATTGGCTAAAATATCTACATAGCACAATAATGTGAAAACATACCGTAGATCCAGATTTTCTGGAGTATTGTACTTTCAACACCTCTACCTATACACAATTCTGTATTTTTTAATGTTTTATTATTATTATTATTATTATATTTATTGAAATATGGTTGCATTTGTTTACCATTCAGAATGATTACTTTATATATTTCTATGCTCTTTAGTTACCATTGTTCAAGCTTTGCGATTTAGCAAGTTTAGATTTAGTGCATTTGAATAGACCTTGCTGTTATTTATAATTCACGGCTATGTTTTGGTTGCCCAAGAGGGCTTCTACTACTGCTGAGTAAATGTGTTTAAGCCTAAAGCCTTTCTTTGCTTTAGGTTATTGATCAGCTCAATTCATATTTACAGATGAATGTGTGCTTTTCCCCTTCTCCGTTTCTCCTTGACGTGCTTGAGGACAGACCTGCAGTTATGCTGAGAGCATTCTGACAATATAATTGTCTCGAGAATGGAATCATTCACTGGGAATGATGTAATAGGATGACATTGAAAACATCTGAGTGTATTTGTAATGTTTGCTGAATCCTGTTTGTTTGATTTCAGTGTCTTTTAGATTGACTTTTCTAAGCAGAGGATTTAGAGAACTTAAATAATGGATAAACTGTGTACATCAGTGATGAGACATGGCTACATAATGGTGATGTTAAATAATATAACATCATCTACATTTAAATGCAGCAGACAACATGTAGATTGAATAATGTGATAAATGTAAGAATAGTATCCCTGTTAATCTACTTTCACTATAAGAATATGTTTATAAATTGTCAGCAGGTGCAATTATTGGATTTTTTCAATAATAGAAAAAATTTTATGTTATAAATTTTAATCTATTTATTCAGTTAGGATGGACATACAAGTAATATTGTAACTTTTAGCCATTTTTTCTTCTTCTTCTTCTTCTTAAAAAAATGGCATCAGGATTGTTCAGTACAGAGTGACATCTCCTTTGAAGTCAGCACAAAATAGGCAATATGATATAGTTTTTAGATGTTTCTATGACCCCCCCCCCCCCCCAAAAAAAAATGCTAATTTTGAGAGTTCTACATTTTTGCGACATCATTCACATATTCCGGTATTGGTAAAATGTTCCCGTTCTAAAAGTAATAATAACTTTTATTTTACCTGACATATCCAAAAACCTAAAATTCACAGTCTTAAATTTTTTTTGCCGGCGCAGATCTGGACCGCTTAGGTTTTAAGGGTTAAAATAGTTATAATAACTACTTTACTTAAGGGATGTAAATTGAACTCTATAAAGCTGCTTCTGCATTTGATAGACTATTCATTCAACATTCAGTGACTATGCAGCACAAATACTTGTTCAAATGGGAGGAAACTTTAATGAAATATTTCCTGTGAAAACATTTCCAGAACATTTCCATTTCAACTTTAGATGATAAGTAAAAAACGTTTACCATTGGATAATGTGCATTTTCTTTTATTTTCAACAACCACAGCTCCTGAATGTATAATCATATCTTTCAGCACGCAGTATAAGCAAATCCATCAAGAAAAAAAGGATTTTAATTCTCCGTCAGATGTCTCTTCTACATATAAATCTAACGGCGCATATACGTCTGGCTAATTTTTACTCAATATACAGTATACTATAAAACCAAAATGTAGCAGAGAGAGTGCTAGAGATGTCTGTATTTAATCAAAAAATGCCACCCAGATGATGTTTGGATGAAGAATCAAAGCTGTAGCTCACAGCCGCTTTGCAGATAGGCTTTGTTTACCGAAAGTATTTATTCAGATCGGACCTTTCAGACTGCAAATAATTTACTATCCAATGTGGAAAAACAATACTGACACATAAAAACTAGCATGCTAATTTCATGTGTGTATAATGATGGGACATGATTCAAGTTACAAAATTGCATGTCGGACTGAATGCCATCAAAACTCCCGCACAAGAAACAGTAGGAGTAAACAGTGCTACACACAGTCTGTATTCTCTTCCTGACAGCCTGCAAGAGGGAGAAAAAAAAAGCAATGAGCACAATACTTTAAGAAACAAATCCGAAGTCACTTCACCACATAACTTTAATTATTTTACATGACTGTTTCTTTCAGCCACATTAATGGCTTTAATCTTTGGATGTTTGGATCTTATGCATCTATGCTTTGTATTTGCTTTTTGAGCAGTATACTTTACACAGAACTTCTTTCCCTGGTCTTCCCATGTGGGCTGTTTTATTTTGTGTTTAATTGGCTTAATGACCACGTCCTTCTGTTTCGGAGAAGAGGAGACTTCAGCCGATAATGGTGCTGCCCATAAGAAAAACCTCCTAAACAATGTACCTTACACTAAAAACAACTTGAGCTAAATGGTGCTGGCTGTTTAACAGATTTGGCTTTTCCCTTTCCAAGGGGTTGACACATCGAAACATTCGATCTGCAAGATATTGGCACAGGTTTTACGATTGAGGTCATTCCTGTCTTAACCCACCAGTTTCTCTCTCTTGGGACCTGCAGTAGAGATGTCTTACATCTGAGTATTGCACTACAATGACAACCCAGCGGCAGTAGGGCTTGAACCCCCAACCCTCCGATCAACAACTTCAAACGCCTGAGTCAGCACTGCCCCCGCTGTTTAACAGATGCTTTCTTGCTTTGATTTCTTGTTTTGATTGACCTCCTAGTGGGAGAAAATTACTACTGTGCATTAAAGCAAGACCATGTACTTTTATTTTACCTGGTGAGTATCATCTTCTCTCGTGCTTTGCAAACAACTGTGCAGTAATATACTGTACATGTTTTTAACTATGCATATGTGCACACAAGATCTCTGTCTCACATATCCTGTGTTCATTTGTGCATAGCTTGTGCACGTCCTCACACATTAATGTGATGTTCCCACAAGATGCAATATGCATGTAAAAAGTAGGGGCAGAATGATGTGACTTTACAGCTGCACAGTGTCAAATATGCATGTTAAAACAGTTGAAGATGAGTACAATACTATCTGGAAACTAAGTGATGTCATCCTTAAGTGTCATCATGTTTGTTAACTCAATGTAAAAAAAACCTGTCTGATTGAACTCTCCAGTGTGCCCCCTACTGGAATCCTTGACTAACACATGCAATATAAATATAATATAAAGTAGGTGAACAAATATGTTCACGATGTGAATGTATGGTTTAACAGTAGTGCCTCCCAGGAGTGGAAAGCCACCCAAATCTAACCTAGCTCTAAAATAGAGCATTACACTTCAGTAGATATCCGATGATATTTTTCAGATGTTTTAAATAGGTGGCCAGTGTGCTGATCTGAGGTTGACATGCCACTCTAAGGCACGTCTAGGATCATTCTTCTCCTTAATTAGTAGCTATAAAGTCACTATTAACCCAAAGTCACAAACAAAATATGTACCTTTAGAGAAGAGTGTCCAGAGATCCTCTCCCCTAGTGTTATATGAAACCTCTCTCTTTGTCTGATCTCTGCATGGTCGGTTGCTGAAACCCAGGTTCAGAGGTGTATGAAAAAATGCACATTTTTAATTAAAATTAGCAAAAAATTTTAAAGTATTTGATTGGATAACTACTGCAGTGATTAAGGTTTCATCTGGCAACAATTCTTTTAACCCATATCGATGCAGTGAGGATTAGGACTAAACATCAATGTGGCCATATGAAGACCACTTTTTTGTGAAGCTCATCAAAAAAAAAAAATGCTTCAGGTTACTAGGGAGCAGAAAGATTGGACTTTGGAGCAGTGGGAAACGTTCATGCGGTTTGACGACCCCAGAGTGACCCTGGTCCTGAGCAATGAGCATGTCAGGGTAAGAAGGGAAATCTTATGAAGCAATGCACCCATCATGCATAGTGGCCACTGTACAAGCCTCTGGAGGCAGCGTTATGATCCGGGGTTGCTTCAGTTGGTCAGGTCTAGGCTCAGCAACGTTATGTGGCAATGAAATGAAGTCATCTGATGATCTGAATGTATTTTTTCTTCCCTGATGCCACAACCAAATTCCAGAATAAAAATAAAGAATATGAATAAAATGAAGAATCATTTTCCAGGCATGAAGAGGCAACTAGAGATCCTTGACCTTAAACTCATTGAAGGGTCTTCTGGGTGTACTGAAGAAGAGTGGTTTACTTTAACTTTAACATCATCAATACAAGATTTCTTAGGGTGTGTTTTTTAACCAGTCATGTAGTCTTTTGTTTTTTTCGAGTTCATTAGCTAGTCATGAGGTGCAAAAAGGCCACCTTTTTAGTGAATTGATTTTCCTTGCAAGGTTGGCCTAGTGCAAAACCTTTTATGTGTGTGTCTGAATCTGTGTGTGTGTTTGTATGTGTGTGTGTGTGTGTGTGTGTGTTTTCTAGAAAGGATGTCTGGATTACCAAAGCCTGAACTTGAAATGTAAAAGGACAGGGCAGTCAATATTCACTGATTAATGATAATGGCATGCAAGCCAGAGGGATAATCTTTTAAAGCTCTTTTTTTTAATCTTAAAACCAATTGACTTCAGTCGTTGAGGACAGAAATCGCACAATCCCAAAGTAAATCCGGAGAGTCTGAGAATGGTATGCGCATAGATATTTAACCCTTAAATACATCAGTGTTTTTCCAGTGTGACCTGGATAAGTGGAAATAGACTCCTGGGAGAAAGACCCTGACCTGTATAAAGACCAGGAGCGATTCTAGGATCAGACCTTATAACCTAATGACGATGTAACATGTATATGTATGTAATATTATGAATATTATTTAGCTATTTTTATTAACACCAATATTAGTAGTACTATTAAGTTAAAAAAAAGAAGAAGTAGTAGAACATGTTGAGCATTAGGCCTATAACAATACCTGGTACCAATACCCTTCACACCTGGTTCTTCTTGCTCTCTTTCTCATTTTCTGCTGTCTCCATCCTGCTTGCTCTCCCTATCCGTCTCCTTTTTTGTGCTGTCAACCAAGAGTTAATAAACAGAGAATTAATAAAAAATTATCCAGGCGATTGGTCCGTATCAATTCATAACATGTATCTATCTGAAAATTGGGTTTGCTGTAAAAAAAAAAAGCTTGCAAACCAGATGGACACATGATAAGGTATT
Organism: Clarias macrocephalus; assembly: GCA_011419295.1. Taxonomy (NCBI): domain Eukaryota; kingdom Metazoa; phylum Chordata; class Actinopteri; order Siluriformes; family Clariidae; genus Clarias; species Clarias macrocephalus. The sequence continues at coordinate 72,676 of JAAGKR010002690.1, forward strand.
TTTCAAATTAACGTTTTAATGTACCTGTGCTTTTAATCCATACATAACGAACAAACTGTCATTCACTTTCTGTCTCTCATACATCAGCCACCTAAACCTGAGCGGAAGAAGTAACTCTCAGTGACTCTAAGTTGAACCACATTTCTTCCCACTAGTAATGCATACTGGTAATGTTATGTAAACTAGGAGACCACCTACTACGGATAATTGTTGGTCACTTCTTTAAGCTGATTGGACTGTAATCATAAATAAAAATTTATTATTATTATTATTATTATTATTATTATTATTATTATTATTATTATTATTATTATTGTCTGTACTGGTGCTAAGATTAAATTATAGTGGTGCTTGAGCACCCCTGAAAAGGGTCTAAAATCATCTATAATAAAGAGATTAGTAAAGATCAATAATTAAATTAATATTTGGTTGAGCTTATATATGCTTATTTGACTAGATGTTTTTGAAGAATGTTCAAGCTATTTTTTCTGAATAGATTTTCTTTGGCTAATTTTGATGTACTAAGATTGCTTATTTGTAGCTCAACATTCAGCGATTTATAAATTAACCCCTGAAATTTTCAACCCCAAACAAACCCTGGAAAGAGTTTGTTTTTTGCCCATTGTATCCCTGGTAATCAGATGCTTATTGACAACGATGAAATGGAAATTATAGTTTATCCCACTGTTGCTCATTATCTGTGACTGAATCTTTGAAGTTTAAGTGACCATGGGTAATTTATGCATAGTCAGGGATTTAATTATTCTCCTCTGCAGGCATGTTTGAGTGTGAAATAGCATTGTGTACAAAGTGAAACTTGAAGGAAAGAGCCCATGTGGGTGAATCTCACCCTAGCCAATATATGGGGGTTCTGGGTCTTGGCACATGCTCCTGGACTTCTGTTGTCAGCAGAGGGATATGTCTCTTTCTGCATAATCCCTATGCCTCATAGCCACAGCCTTATAGCCATAGTGGGATTGGGGCACAGCAGGCTGGATCAATAGGGCTTGAAGGCAGAGCTGCAGTGCAGGTTGTGTTGTTTTGGTGATCTGCGATGTCAACAAAGATGGGATAGGGTGTGCAGGGATCAATGGCAACTTTGCCCAGTTCAGATAAGCTTGGAAGAATCAATGATGTCTTTTCAATTCCATTAGATTGCCTTTTAAAAAGGATGGCTTTAGAGCATAAATATTCAGATTTGAAATAGCTATTACATTTATAAATTAATACAGTTCTGATTAAACAATGCTGGTGAAAAACTCATTTTCGGTGTATGCTCACAAATTATATTTTTTCACCCACGCAAATCTCTCTCTTATGTGCACAATTTCTATTTGCTTGCTCAAGCTCTTGTGCACACTCCTACTGATTTGGGTTACCAAATCACACTGACAAAATCCCTCCCAGGCAGTAATGAACATGCGCCCACTGTGTTATAAAATAAATCAATTACTATCACCTCTTGAACTCATGATGTACCCAATTACATATATAAATACTTTGTTTTACTAACATTAGTGATTCATTGTTCATAACCTTCCCAAGACCCAACCTCCAGGCCAAAATAATAAAATGTAGCTCAATTTTATTATTATTTTATTAAATGATTTTTAAATCATACAATAGTAAATGAAAAAAAAAAGCTTTTTATTCACGTTGGCTGAAGAAAATGATTAAAAAACTCTGTGGCTCATATTGCAATTTAATTTAACAGTTGAGTATTAAATATTTTATTTTAATGTTTTATTTAAACATTGGACATCTTGAATATTTTTCATTTATGACGATGCGCTAAAACTGCTTGCTTTAAGTGTTCTTTCAGTTCTATAAGTATTAAATTTAAAGCAACATTACATTACAAATTACTCTTTTTACTGGTCCGAAATAATCATATAATCCATGACTCAAAAACCATGACCTAATCCGAACCAGGGGTTTTGGGACCTGTTGCACTGCTAGAAGCGACAATATATGGAGATATTGGAAGTATACTTCATTGGCTTATCTACACTCTCATATACATACTATTCATAGTATATAAAAAAGTTCACAGTAGAATTAAATCCATTTTCTGAATCATTTGTAAATTTTTTGTTATCATTCAGCTGCTATAAGTACATCTAAATAGTTTTAAAATTAACATGCTTTGTGAAATTCTCATTATATTTTACAGCTTTACGTAGCTAATGAAAGTCTATGGCAGGACCTTTGTGATTAATTTGAAGATCAACCGTACCTCAACATCAGTGCATAACCCCAATAATGCACTTGTGGCAGAACTGGAAAATCTCTATAGCCACACTCTAAAATGTAATGAAAAGCCTTTCTAGAAGGACAGCATTCATTATAAAAGCAAACCGAGTTTATTTCTGGAAAGGGCTGTCCAAAACACACAGATTTTTTTCAGAATTCCACCTGAAAAAAAAATGTAACAGCAAGGCAATTATTTTCTTATTTTTCTATTTTGCTATATAATGAAGACAATAGGGTTTGAGATAAAAAATGAGACAATATATCAGTATTCGTGCTTTAACATAAATTAACATGTTATACATAAAAAATGTGTTTGAACCCTCCAATTTATCAAGTCATCATAAATATTGGAACATGCAAATGACAGGTGTTTCTTGTTGCCCAGGTTCGCCTGTTAGAAATGAATGTTAGAATTGACTGTTCCAATGATCACATATTTTTTCCCTTTCTTTTGGTTTGAGCCCTGAGTTGTACCTTTGCAAGGACATCTGCATTTTGTTAAGGATGCAGCATGATGACCAGAGAGCTGTTTATGGGAATAAATCTAGTTATTTTGCAGCTGAGAAAAAAGGTGTACTACCAACCAGATGTCAACCAGATCATCCCAGGAAAACATTAGCACTTGATACCAAAAGCATTATAAGATCTGTAAAAAAAAAAAAAAAGCACCAAAAATTTATGCATGAATTTTGGTTGAATGCAATTTCTGAGATATTGAAATCCCAAAAAACACTCGAGTTGTTGGTAAATTGGGTAGACGGCTTAGCAGAACTACTAACCATTGGTTCTTCTGCCTTTTCAACTTGAAACATATTAATCAAATAATAATAATAATAATAATAATAATGAAAAAAAAAAAACATCCACAGGGAATGTAATAAGCACAAGTAATTTAGACTAGTGAGTCTACTCTGTAATTCACGCATTGTGGCTGACTGGCATATTAATGACTCTTAGGTAAGCTCTAATTGAGAAAATTACTATTTAATGAAGATAATGAAGTTTTGTGAGGACATGATTTTCACACTGCGAAACACATTCCTCCACCTTAACTACCAAACTGTTTCTGTCAAACACAGAAGCGGAAGTGCCGAAGTTCCTGTTGATATCCCTGTGGTGGCCGTTTGACACATCCAGCCTGTTTCTTGAGAAGCTAACCCGTCTGGCCAATGTGAGATGTGAAATGGCGAGACAAGGCTTGTGTGATTGAAAGCTCAACTTGTCACCCACACTCCACTGTGCCAGCCATGACTGGCAGCTGATGGACTCTGTGAGCTGCCAGGAGGAGTGGATGGGGAGTAATCTCATAGCCTCAGCCTTCCTTGTATCCCCAAAGCCACTATGACAAGACAAGGAGCTGTCTCTGTACGAAGCATCTCTCTCCATGGTCGGGAATGATACACATTTATGTCCGAGCTGCTATGACTGATCTGTCAGAGTGCAATCGAAATGATTTTTGGCATACAATATGTATCCTCCATAACACTATGTCCCATGGTTTATGGCTCATCATTACAACGTAATAAGCCTCCATCACTCATATTTTGATTCTTAACTACCTGCAAGCTGTCAGGACTTGATTCCATATCATTTGTTTTGGAAGACATTTCTACCATGACATGCTATGATATTGGTGGTTATTAGTAGGTAGACTTGGCCTCCCTTTGCCTTATCTCGCATTTAAAGTCAGCATTCCATTAGACTCACCAGTAATGTTTCTTCTAGTTTTTAGATATTTATCAGGAGTGATATGTTCTTCAAAGAAAGCACATGGAAGACAGCATGTAATAAATTTACTTTAAAAAAACTGCTATTTCTGTCTTTTGTGCTTCTTTTTAGGGTTTCCTTTCTTTTAAATTTTTATTTAATTTTTGTGTTTCTTATTCACTTTGGACATGCATTGAGTATCGATGTAAAATGTTTGTCGTAATAGTTTTGACCATTGGGTTCTGGACTACAATACCCACTCATCGCTCACCTATTACACGTTACATGACCCTATCACATGCCATCCTGGTCCCTTCAATTAGTACCCCCATTTAAAAGACTACATTACAGTATAACGCATCTTACTTTATAGTGCTTAACTATTAAAGTTCCCATTCTTTTCCATTCCATTCCTAACAAATTAGCAAGGTCGTGAGGGTATCCCAGATAGACACTCTTTAGTGTCAGTTAATGATCTAGCTGGGATACCCCTGAAATAATGCATTGTTTATTCCACAATCTCCCTCTGTTTCACTCCTATCCAAAATTAAAACATTTCAGGGTTTATGCAAATTAACCACCCTCGAGCCACACCCTGTCAGGGAATAGCAAAATGGACTAAGTTGAGTTGGACTGGGCAACAATGTGGAGCATAGTATGTTCTTATATGAGGACACATTACAGGGGAAATCATTCTAAGCCTCAACACAAAAATAGAAAAAGTACAAAAAGCTCTCTCGCTCTCAATCACTCTCTCTCTCTCTCTCTCTCTCTCTCTCTCTCTCTCTCTCTCTCTCTCTCTCTCTTTCTCTCTCTCAGGTTGTGTGGTTTGGATACATACATGTGACCAAAATTAATTTATCATTAAGGTCCCTTTTAATGGTACAGTTGGTGCTATAAATAAAATCGTTTGGAGCGATTATATGTTTTGCTGCATTGCTAATTTTGACTATCACTATGATAGACTTGATAAATGGTAAACTTTTTTTTTGACCAGTATTTCCTGTTGCATCAGTGTTTATAGGTCTGTCTAGACAAACCTATTTGGATCTAGTTCTCACCACATGAACACATTTAAAAACATAATGACTCTCACCAGAATACCAAAGAATAGGTCTATTCCCATGTTAACGAACATACGGTCATTCTTTGTTCAGAAACAATCATACTTTCTATGCACACTTCCAGTCTAAACAGATCAGAGGCCTGTTTTGAACCTGAAGCAAGGGGAATACTTCCCTGTAAAAACATACTTCCCTGATGATTTATCTTTAAGCCGGTTTAAAATTCACGCCTCAGGTACCATGCACTATATGCAGTGAAATGTTTACTTCCATGTTCACCTCCATCAGCAGCACAACAATAGACACAAACATATACTATGTAATCTACATAATTGTAGATGAAACATGAGCGGTGAGCCACAGTATTAAGATAATTGCACAGATCCACATTTATGTTTGCGTGTTGGATTACAGTAGTGGGTTGAGTGGTTTTAAGTAGAAAATGTGTACAGAATCATAGGAGAGTGGAAGCCCACTGTAGTATTACATGTATACAGTATTTACAGAAGTATTGTCTGTATATATAGTGCCTATGTAACCTAGCAGAAGATCTGCTACAAAAGCCATGTTGGCTCATGTTTTGATAAATTTCAAGCGATGGAAATATTTTCACATATATTTTTTCTCATTTATTTAACTGCTTTGCTTTACCATTCAATCACTCTGTTCGATTCTTTGAGATATTTTTCTAGGTCTACGCCTGTATTTGATAATTTCTGTTTGAGACAGATATTGTGACCTGTGGCAGAACTCTTAACAAACTCTTAAGATAGCTGCCAAAAAATCAGCCAGTGTGGAAAGTATGATGTGACAATTGACCCGAATAGCATGGTTTTAGGCGGCAGGGTGGTATAGTGGTTAGCTTCCCGGGTTCGTTTCCCGTCTCTGTGTGCATGGAGTTTGCATGTTCTCCCTGTGCTTGGTGGGTTTCCTCCGGGTACTCTGGTTTCCTCCCACAGTCCAAAGACATGCAGATTAGATTAATTGGCGTTCCCAAATTGGCTGTAGTGTGTGAATGCGTGTGTGAGCCCTGTGATGGATTGGCACCTGTCCAGGGTGTACCCCACCTTGTGCGCTAAGTCTCCTGGGATAGGCTCCAGTCCTATAGATGATGAGTGAGTGAACATGGTTTTGTTCCTTGTTCTCTCAACCCTATACACAATTTGGGAGAACATTTCAAAAACAGGACTAATGGCAGTTCAAATCAAATACATTGACATACAGTATGAATAAATGAAGTGACAACCCTATCTGGAGCTGTGTTAATTAAATAAAAATCATGATTTTCAGCACATTCTTTCAAAGAGATGGCATTCCACATTTTATTAGCCCAGGGTTACAATTAAAAACTGAACAGTTTGCAAATGGTCAGAGTTGTGTACAGCAGATGCCAAGGCAATCAAACATCTAACAAAATGCTAATTGGGTGTTATTATTTCCAGACCTGGCTCATGATGTAATTATCCCATTACTTTATTACTCTGCTACAGAGCTTCACTCTGTTCATTGTGCCTTGTGAGTTTATATCCCCCTGCACTGTAAGTTTCTATCACGCTGTGAGTTTAGATCCCTTGGCAAGTTTATCATCCCTTTTTGTGTATTAATTGATGTTTTCTGTGGATTATGATGCAGGCCCCAAGCTCCAGCTTTCTTTTTGATATAGCAGCATCAGTAAGAACAGCACCAATGATGAAGGTTAAAGGTTGCAAAATATTCATTATTAACATCGCACCATAGGTTCCCCACTGTTCTAATGCAGACAGTGCTTCCACAGCTCAGACGGGGGTCTAGAAACTGTAAATATGATTGCTACGATTAATTGCCCGAGTCTGTCTCCTTTTATTAAAGAATTGGGTCCATCTGTCTGAAGCTACTCTGAGGCTTCAGTGTCCAATACTACAAGCAAGTGTGTGTTGTTTACATGATTTTCTATTAGCATATGAAAGGTGTGTAGCTTTTCCACCCCTGTCATGGCTGCAAGGTTTTTCTAAAGTGTGCTCTTTGTGTCCACAAGGTCATGTGAAACGAATCAATACAGGTTATTGAATGCTCACCTCTTCATCCTTGAAGTGAGCATTAAAATCAATGCACATAAATGAAATTAAACTCCTACAGCTTGTGAAAAAAAAGCAAATGCAAATCAGAACCATGTGAACATGAATACAGTGGAAAAGTTTTTTTTTTTTTTTTTATCTTAGTATTCTATAGGGTCTCTAGTATAAAGTACTATCTTTTGGCATGCAACTGTCACAATGGTACCAACTGTTATGACAGGTTTCTATAAATGCATTTATGAATTTAATTTATTTTGTGTTACCTGCCTGCAAAGCATAGGCGACACATAGGGATCACTCTCTGGGGCGTCAACATCCATCGTTGTTACACTTTCTTTTATTTGCAGCGCCTTTGAAACCATTCATGTAAATCTGACTAAGACTTTACAAAATCTTTATTAGAATGTGAACTAATTTTCTAATGAATTGTATTTTTATACTATATATATATATTTTTTTTTTTTTAAGGGGGAAGATCAAATCTGCTGTCTGCAACTTTTGTAAACTATTCATGGAAATATGGAGTCAGAATGTATATGAATATTCATATACTCCAGAATATTCATGGAGTCAGAATGCACTGTGGGTTTATATTTGGAAAAATAAACATTTTGAAAAGCATGCAAAACCTCAACAGCCGGCTCACTATTGGACATTGATACAGTCATGAATGACCTTATCAGAGAAAATAACTATCATGACTTATCACTTATTATACTCATCCCTTATTATAGTATCAGTCAGTAACAGGGATAATAATGAACAGAATAAGAATGAAATAAAAATGTAATAGACATTTACTTAAAAGTAATTTCAAGTTTAAGGGGTTAAGAGTTACAAAATGGAACATTACTTGCATTCAGTGAGGTGAGGGAATGGTAGAGTAATGAAAAAAGTTGAAAGGCATTAAAAAAGTCTCCGGGTATAGAAACTCATCTAGCCTTCTGGGTTATTTCAAGACGAAAGAAGAAAAATCAAGGTAAATTGACTGGTTAGGCAAGTTAGCGTTCTGTAGCTCCCTCAGTCCAGGTCAGTTAAAATAGGCTTCACTGGTATGACCATAAAAGCAGGAACAAAATAGCAGGAACAATAGATTTAAAAATATGGGGATAAGAAAGAAAGCATCTGTGTAGGGACAGAAAAAGAAAAATGACCGATTCAGAGGTTAGTCATGCTAATATTGCAGTGGATAAACTGTATGCATAAGATACTCATTGGTACTGCATAAGGAGGCCTAGTGCAATCTCTTGATCTTGTGTTTGTTTCTGAATGCGTGTGCATGTGTGTACAAATTAGGCAATATTATGTGAGATCACATGAGTGCTGTGAATGTCAGCACGGTTTGTGTGATATTGTCCAATGTGATGTTGCGACAGGAACGTGTGACTGGTAGAGTATGAAAGGTGAGGAGAATAACCCATGGGATTTCTTAGGGTGTACAATCCCTTGTTTTACACACCAAGTAATGCCCTTGATCAGGGGTCAGAGAGGGATTTATTAGTTAGCTTTGCGGCTTACAATAGCCAGGACAGTTCACAGGCAATTCAGACCAACTTAGAAGCAATTATTAAGGAGAAAGGTGCTGGATAATACATTATATTAGGATGACATAACATTTGCTGTAAGCGCTTCCGCAATTGGTTTTGAATGTTGGTTTTGGCAGGCAGTTGCTCTCCCCTCTTTACAATACTGTGGACTGTTGTTAGAAAACCCGTGGAGTGTTACATACAGTTAAACGTCCCAGTGCTGTTCTGTTTTGTTATCAGCACTTGTGGCATGTCTCTTGTTCAATCATATTACTTGCTCCGAAGTGACTGATGTATAATACCAAATAAAGTAACATTGTTTGTACTTTTTCACCACCAGGGCCAAGAAGGGCCATAAGGGAACAGGGACTGGAGTTAACAGCAAGAAATCAAAGAAAGGGAAAAGGTGAGCAGTGCACAAACCAACAGTAAAGATAAGTAGCTTAATAATGTTTGAATCTGTGTGTAGTCCCCAACCTATTGATGCCAAACTTCCTATAAAAAACACAAGCCCCAGGCAAGCTTGATTAAACCCGTGATCTTTTCAGTACCTTTTGTTGTCGTTGTTGTCCTATTAAAGTGAGAACAAAGAGACTGGTGAGGGCTTATGGATAGTATAACAGAAGTGATAATAGTAACTAAACATGTCTTGTGGACATTCTACAACATTAAATGAACCTATAAATATGGTTTTAAAAAATGTGACATTTAGTAGAATTTAAAAGTAATGACCTTGTTAAATAAGGAAACTCTATTCACCTCCACTTAAGTCTGGTTTTGTGCAGCGGAGAAGCCTAGCACCTAGTCTCCTTTACCACGTCTTATTAAGCTTGCACAGATGGGTCATACTATTTAATTCATAAGGGAACACAAACTTTGATCTTGTGCGGTGTGTTTAGAATTCAGCTCCAGTCATGCACAGACCAGTGAGGCCCCACAGCACACAACCCTAAATGCTGAAAGCTCTAGTAACTTGACTCTCAGTTCAGATGAGATGTGACTTTAGATTTTAGGCCAAATGTCACCCACCAGTGCTTTCAGTTAATTCATGAGTCGTGATGTGGAATAACCTAATATATTTATTATTACATTTATTTCTTGTCATTATTCTTTTTTATGGGGAAATCTTTTAACTTTTTCTTTTTTTAAATTTGTAATATAAAAAATACTGATTATTTATATTTTATTTTTGTATACTTCTTTATTAGTACTAACTTTTAAGATAGTGTTATGTGCTATGTAATTAATAATAATAATAATAATAATAATAATAATAATAATAATAATAATAATAATAATTATGTGTGTGTGAGTGTGTGAGTGTGTGAGTGTGTGTGTCCTGTGATGGATTGGCACCCTGTCCAGGGTGTACCCTGCCTTGTGCCCTAAGTCTCCTGGGATAGGCTGCAGGCCCCCGCGACCCTGAATACAGGATAAAGCGGTATAGAAGATGAGTGAGTGAGTGATTATTATTATTATTATTATTATTATTATTATTACTATTATTACACAGTAATGTGCAGTATTAATACACACATGCATGGATCGTAAGTGATCAGAATAGCAGCAGCTACTCATATCTTATCTTGTATCTTTACTGATCATTTGTGATTGTGTTTTGTGGCTGGAAAAAAGATCGCTACATCTGCAAAAAGCAACACGTCCTATCCGAAAGGAGCCCCAGCATTATTAGTCTGAGATCAAACGAAGCCGGGAGATGGCATTTCAGGACTAAGCCAGAGAAAGGTACTCAGATTGGTCAATGAAGCCTTTTTATGTGCTATCAATGGCAGACTGTATGGCATTTTGTTGTGGCTTTTCCTCGGCTAACCACATTCCGTCTGTTTTATTCATCTATCACACAAATGGAAAGGAGCTCTTATCTGAAGAGAGGAGAGTAAAAATAAAAGCGATAACGCATGCGTTGCAGAAACTATTTTTACTGTGTAGCAGGAATGTGCTTGCAGCTCTCACACGCAGCTCAAACCATCATACAGGCCTCTGGTATGTGTAAATTTCTTGCACACATGTCCTTAACCTGGGTGCACAAGACTTTAATACTGTTATCACTGTTTTAAAATGTTTACATGTTTTCTATGAATCTCTCAATTTTTTTTTGCAGAGATATCTCATTAGGCTGCGGAGAAGATTCTACTTTTCAAACCTCATATACAGTGATAACATCTCTGTGCCGGAGCTTGCCTATAGACAGTTTCAAAACTGCGCATCAGACAGGGGTTTCGAGCATGTTAATTCATTTTCTCTACCGCTTGTCCTGTATGGGGTCTCAGGGGGCCTGGCAGATGGCGCAGCTGTATTGTTAGCAGCTTCTTCTGCTGTTATGCATTTTGTTTGACTTGGTCAGGAAGTGTGGAGCATGTGCAGACCGTCTAGGCTGATGTTTGAGGTACATGTTTAGGAGAAGCTTGACTCCTAACCACATTGTCTGGGTGTGCAAATGCGACATGAGAAGTTCGATGGTGTTATTTAAGTCAGACACATTTACAATTATTTCCTAAAAACAATTATTTTAGTTGAAGTAATTATTCAGAGCATGTTCATTCATTTTCCCTACCACCGGGACCTGGACGTTATCCTGGTGTCTGGGTCAAGAGTAGCTCAGGTGTTAAAACTTTGGACTACTAGATTGTCAGTAGCAAGGCCCTCAAACCTCAACTGCTCACATGTAAGGAAATAATTGTAAATTGCTCCTGATAAGGGTGTCTGCCAAACGCCATAAATGCACATGTAACAAGTAAGATCAGGGAACAAGGCTTTCATGCAGGGTACAGACACTCTCACATACCCAATCATACACTACGAGCAATGTTTTTGAAAGGATTGTGTCACTGGGAGAACAAACTCCACACACACCAGGGGTTAAACTCAATGATTTTTTAATATAATTACATTCCAGCAATAATTTAATGATATGACAGCTTACAACAAACACAATGCCATCCAAGGGCTACTTTTGAACTAAAGCTATACCATGTCATAAAGTCATACAGGATGTCATACACTCACTCACTCATCATCATTACCGCTTAATCCTGTATTCAGGGTCACGGGGGGCCTGGAGCCTATCCCAGGAGACTTAGGGCACATGGCAGGGTACACCCTGGACAGGGTGCCAATCCATCGCAGGGCACAGACACACACACTCACTCATTCACACACTACGGGCAATTTGGGAACCAATTATCCATCGCAGGACACAGACACACACACTCACTCACTCATTCATTCACACACTACGGGCAATTTGGGAACGCCAATTAGCTTTGGACTCTGGGTAGAAACCGGAGTACCCGGAGGAAACACACCAAGCACGGGGAGAACATGCAAACTCCATGCACACAGAGACGGGAATCGAGCCTGGCCGGTGATCGAACCCGGACCCTGGCGGTGCAAGGCGACAGTGCTAACCACTACACCACCGTGCTGCCTGGATGTCATACAGTATTTTAAAATAAATAATAGCAGTAGTAAAGAAACATGCTATTACTTTGTTATTATACATTTTATATCCTGCATTATCAGGTATGGTTTCATTGCTACAAATGCATGTATACAGTAATACTGTATATAGAAAAGAAGTAACTGAGAATGAAAAAAGTAGGCTGAGTAGAGGCTGAGAGGGCACACACATCAAACACAATAGCACGTCTGAGCTTCTTAAATGTAGCTTGATTTCAGGTGAACACTTTGAGCTATTTATGACTAGGTAATGGCCAGGCAATGTGTTTTATGTGTCACTGAACACCTCGAAAGGTAGCTTGAATAAATCTTACAACATGTCTCTGGTACTCATATGTTGAGCTTAGTGCAGGCCGCTTGTAATTTGATCATTCAAGACACAATTCAAGAAGTAGTACACTGGCAAAAAGGATACTCTGGCTTTAAACCAGCCTAAAGACCCTGTTCATATACAACATTATTTATGAAACATTATGATTAAGTGGATCATGTTAATGAGTGATTTTATTCTTTTTTTATTGCATCAGTGCAGTTGTAATGTCATACAGTATCTACAATTAGACATGACATCACACAAAGTGATTTCATTTAACTGTGCAAAATGTTTCTCTAGAAATCATATTATTTTACTTGCACAAGCATGTCTATTACCTAATTTATTTTGCATATTACAAATCTGCTGCTTTCCATTTCCTGCCTTGACATTTCTTAAATCTTAACAGTGGAGATGAATCTGAATTCTGAGATTAATGAATGAAAAACAAATCTACAGTTAATGAAAGCAAGGGATGTTCCTGTGTCACTTTTATTTTGTCTGGATGAGGTTTTGGATGCAAGTGTCACATTGAAAATATTCTTAATTTTATGGTAGGCCTTTGGAAGGCTGTGACTTGCTTACTTACAATTACACCCTTACTCGCGCATCTTTATTGCTTGCTTGTTTGATAAGGGCTGTGGTAATCATTTTCTTGACGGAAGCTATTTTCTCTGTAATCCATCTGTGTGTACGCCAGATCTTTCTCCTTGTTTGGTAGAGTGGTAGATGGCGGTGTCTACTTTGCATTTGAACGCTCTTGCGTTTGTGTGAGCATATTCATACATTCCACACAGTCAGTACACTTACATGCACAGTTAAGTCAGGCTCTAGGTTTAGTGCAACTAGGCCATTTAATTGGACTACTGTACTCGGCCTATTATACAGTACAAGCAAGAGAATTGATTTATTGACTGTGGTACGTATGTCGACCTCTATGACGTTGACCTATCACATCACAGACCTAAACAATCAACAAACATGTTAGCTAGCAGCAAACTAGTAGCACGTCGAGCGGTGAAATTTACATTTACATTTAGTACATACTGTACGCTTTAGCTTTTGTATCAATCGGATGCATGCTATCCCTTGTGCTTATGGTGCTATTTAAAGGTGAACGACACTGCTTGTCTTCAACTTCTGGGTCAAAGCCTGGCACAGAAAAGTGTGCAGCATGTGCAGTACAGGGTGGGCCATTTATATGGATACACCTTAATAAAATGGGAATGGTTGGTGATATTAACGTCCTGTTTGTGGCACATTAGTATATGTGAGGGGTTGGCAAATCCAACACTGAACCAGTTTCACGAAACTTAGCAAGCAGTTTGCTAACTGTAGGCTGGGAGATGGGTGGTCTCGTAGGGTGTCTTGCATTGAAATCTGCTGCAATGACCCGGTTACTGCGGTCACCAGATATCAACACAATTCCGATCCGCTCATCACGTGTTAACCTCTTTGACATGTCAATGGCTGTGAACAAAGACAAACTTGTAAATAACCCATGAAAGAATAAAGTTACGTTAAAACCAAGCACACCATTGTTTTTCTTGTGAAATTCCCAATAAGTTTGATGTGTCACATGACCCTCTTCCTATTGAAAAAACAAAAGTTGGATCCAAGATGGCCAACTTCAAAATGGCCACCATGGTCACCACCCATCTTGAAAAGTTTGCCCCCTCACATATACTAATGTGCCACAAACAGGACGTTAATATCACCAACCATTCCCATTTTATTAAGGTGTATCCATATAAATGGCCCACCCTGTACAGTATGTCTAGGCAGATATCTGTGTCTGATTGAGGTCTACGTTCATTAGGAGCTCGACTCCTAACAACATTGTCTGGGTGTGAAAGTACGAGTTTGGGAAGTTTGATTCATATGATTGCAGTGGGACTAATACATTGATATTTATTTTTATTTTAAAGGTCTGGTTTAAATTGAACTAATACTGTTATTCAGACCAACACAGCATCTAACTGATTTTTCAAGACACCAAATCTAGTTTATTGTACCACAGCATTCTCCAGGGTCCCAGACTACATTGTCCACAGTTCAAGATAGTAATAGGACTTCAATAAAAATAGCTTCATGTTGATATTGGAATTAGCGTGTGAGTCAGCTCAACTCTTTGAGCATAAAGGATCTAAAGATTTCAGACAGGTGATGGGTAGCTGTAGAGACGAACTATGGCAGTGACTTTATATACATTTCTTTAGACAAAAGAAATGTATATAAAGAAATGTATATACATTTCTTTATATACATTTCTTTAGACAAAAGGAAAATGTTCATAAAAGCATCATGGAACCCATGGAACTTTTGTCTGGCATGTAGAAGATGCAAAATCCAATTTCTCACATATGTTATATTAATAAATGTTTTACTTTAGAGGAACTAAATATTACTTTTTAATTAACTCTAGTAAAAATAATACATCCATTCTGTCATGATGCTATTTCATGTTTATTCTGCACACTGGTTAATGTTTAATTAGTATTAAAATGTAAGTAGTTAGTATTTTAAACAGGTTACATTCTAAAGTGGAATGTAGGTAAAATAAACGACTACTACATGTTCAAGTTAACTTGTGCTCATTATTTGGTTCAAAAGACCTATGTGTGTGTAGAGAGAGAGAGAGAGAGAGAGAGAGAGAGAGAGAGAGAGAGGTACTTTTAATTAATAAAATGACAGTTTTCAGCTTTTCCATTTAAGCTTATGTATATTGTTAATGATAAGACCAGCTTTCCATCTCTTACTTTATCATCACAGTGTTCTTCTGCTGGTGCTGGATGAAAGGTTAACAGTGTATTTATCAGTAAGATGTCCCAGGCAACCCTCATTTGTCATTTAAAAATGACTGCTTCAGCATGTAGATAAGTGATTCCTGGGTATATTTATATAAAATATCTACTAAATCTCATAACTACAGACCAAGAGCTTTTGACTCTTATGGTCATCCAATAGCCAACAGAAGTCCATGTTGAAATATCTATTGCATGTGTTTGTTTGAGTTTAACCAGTGCCTTGTTACATGATCCAGACTGCTATTCTGCATTCACCACTCCGAGATCTCGTGCATTGAAAAGCTGCTTTTCTGCTCAAAACAATCGTAAAGATTGAGCACATATGAATATGTGATTTCAACTTTGCCCTTGTTTGATACTTGGCCAAGCTTGCACATGCATGTTGGATTGAAATGAAAAGAATCCAAAAAAATAAAATAATAATAAAAAAAAGGTTTCAACTTTGTGCCAAAAAAA
>JAAGKR010002691.1:0-37496 GCA_011419295.1 Clarias macrocephalus
TCTCTCTCTCTCTCTCTCTCTCTCTCTCTCTCTCTCTCCCCGTCTCTCTCTCTCGCTCTCTCTCTCTCTCTCTTTCTCTCTCTCCCCTCCCCCCTCCCTCTCTTGATCACTCCAGCAAGAATTTTTATTCAGGTTCTAAATAACTTGTTCTTAATCAAACCTTGCCTGTGTGTGTGTGAGGGAGAGAGACATCTAGAGTGTTAGAGAAACGTTGTGCATTGTCAATAATGAAAGCAGTGTAATTCTGTTCGAGATGAATGCCTCTTGCCGAGTGGGAGACGTCTCATTTGCCTAATCCTAATAAGGAGGAGTCTTGACTCACTTTACTAGCAGTAATAAATCATAACTAAGCTTTTTTTTTCAAACACTATTGTACTCCAGTAATGGTTTCCTCATGTTGTGTCCCCAAATCGGATATACTTTTCCTCTTTTTAGATTTCACTGGAATAAAATCTAAAGTTTTTCATATATAAATATAATTTTTATTTCCTCTTGAAACTAGTTTTGTCTCTGAATTGCTTTACCATTCACTTCCCAGTTTGATCCTCTGAACAGACTGGAGAGTATCAGTTGTCCGAGTCCGTGGGTTTCACAGGAAGACTTTCATTCTGCCCTTTTGTTTGTGACGCGAGAGTTTAATCAGCATTTAAACAAATGCGTGTAAGGAAAAATATATTCATGGTCATTACATCTGTTTCAGCAAAACAAGGTTTGAATGGATTGTTTAATAGTTTAATAGTTTCAGGTCTTATTGTTGTGATAAATATTTCCACTCTTAGGTTTGTTCCTGATGAATGGTTTTATCTCAGAGAGGAGGAGGAGACGTTAACGCGCTGCGTTACAGAAGCCTGCTCGTCTTTTGGGCTCCTACCCCATGAGCATTAAGGAGCAGAATTCATACAGCAGGCCATATATTAAAACCCAAACCAGGCAGTGATATGACGACATTCATTAGGGTTAAGTGAGACCGCGGTGGCCCGTTCCTCAGATGGAACGTTTTGTTACCTCATAAAGCCTCGCGTCTGGAGCAACAAATGACAACGCTCGTTAACGTCCCGTCACGTGGGGGTCGGTCCACTTGTTTTCCTCAAAGCAGGACCAGAGGTTCCCAGCTGACAGCCATTAGAGTTCTCTTACTTCCCCCGGTGTGATGTGACATCTAATCCCGTCCCCCCCACCCGCGGTAAGCTCTTTCTCAGCCGCGCGCCTCTCCCCAGACATGCCGCTCCAGCTGGGGGACGCGTCTCCGGGCCAGAGCGCCGTCAGTCTCGGGTTGAGCTCCCGGCGTGTGCTGTGCGTGACCACAGCTGCCGCGATCCAGCCGTCAGAGCCGCGGCTGCTGTGAGCGCGTGGGCTTCAGCGGGGGCGTCTCCGTCTGGACGGGCCCTGAGGACAGGGGCCTCGGTATCACTTTCAGGCTGGTGCAAAACAGTCTGCTTAATTAAAGCCAGACACAGATGAAATGAAGGCCCCATACTTACACACACACACACACACACACACACACACACACACACACACACACACACACACACACACACACTGAACCTGCTAGGGTCACAACAATGGTATCTTAGAATAAATATAATGTCGAGTTCTGCACAGAGACGAGTGTGTGCAGTCAGATTAATCTTTTGTTCTGGTGTGAAACTGCTCTCACTGTGACGTTGGCGTTTTTCCCGTTCAGCTCCTTTAACTGCGTGTTTTCTCTCAGGTTGATTTTCACAGGGTTGAGTTATAAACAGGCTGGAAATAGGACGGAGCAGAATATCATGTGACTTGAGATGTTCTATTGTAATCAGGAGGAGATGATGATGATGATGATGATGATGATGATGATAAAGGGACGGTGCGCGGTGGTGTTCTGTTAAAATTAATCTGAGGAAAAGAGTTCACTTTTCAGTAAGTTATTTGCTTACTGAAATAAATTTTTATTTGCATATATTTTATTTATTTATTTATTTTTACTAAGCCTGTCTGGGTTTTGGATATTATTCTAAGGTCATTTTCCAATTTCTGATTTTTTCCACCGCGCTGTTAGCGGTAGCATTAGCAGCGTTCCTAATGGCCCGCGTGCTGCCAGTCACGAAACCCACACAGACACGAGTACGAATGAGCGCACCTCGCAAAATGTCAACACGCATTCTCTCAGCAGACACATCACTCCGTCTGGACGGCGCGAGTGGAAAGTGGAGCAGCGGACAAATTCCACGGTGGGGTGAAGATTACTTCTGTTATAAATGATCCCATTAGAGGGAAAGGCAGGCCTACATTTGTGGAAAAGAGGCACAGTCTGCTGAATTCGCTCCATGAGTCCATGCTATGGAACCACTTTCACAAATCCCTTCGCCTCAGCAGCTCTCGTCTCTCTGCGTGCACTCCGTCTCCCTCCGTCCCTGTGGCCAGCCTGTGCCACCGCAGATGACCCTGTTGCTGGGAAAGAAAAAAAAAAGAAGGCGGCCAAATAAAGTTCATACATCAACTCGGATCAAAATGTTTGGTGTGATTTGTGTTTATCAAACTTAAGTCAGGAATCAGATAGAGATTCTAATGACTGAGGAGAACAATCATATGGACTGATTCCTCTGTAGAGACAAACTGTGTCTGGCAACACCCCCTTACCCCCTCCATGGGTGAGAGTCTTACGATTGGATGATGGCGTGTGGCACAAGATCTCACAAGCCTCGGAACACCTCCTGTCTCTACCTTTTACTTGCTGACAATTTTATTAGGTACAGCTGCACTTTGTTGGTGTTTAATTACTGCCTTTAGCCCATCTGTTACTGCGCACAACTGATCAACCTGCCTCAGTGAAGAGACACCACCAGAGACCACCACAGGACCACCACTGAACACCACCAGTGGCCCACTGTCAGCACCAGTGTAGTAATGGTGGTGTTGGGTTGCACTCCATCGCACTCTCCCTGTCCTTGTCTCTTTATTGTCCGTCTCTTTGGTGGTCAGTCCCTCAGTCAGACAGACAGCTGTATATCTGCGCGGGTGATAAAGGTGTGCCGCTACCATCCTCCCTGCTACATCGCCACCTACACCATGTCTACTCCTCCATCCCAGAGCTCGTCCTGAACACGCAGACACGTCCATAAACGTCTGAAACATCACACACACTCCGCTAATAGACCACCAGGCTCACACAGGGACCAGAGGTCCGGACCGCAAAACTTGCAGTGGATACCCCACATCCGTAACGACCCGGCTGTCAGCTGTTTAAGGCATTATCAGGGTCTGGATCTGATTCTCCTGTTCCTCCTCATGCTCTGGCTCTAGTTCCATTTCGACGTGTTAATTGAGCGTGCCGGTTTACTGTGATATGATGTCACGAGGGCAAAGGCTCCTCAGGCCATCCATCATGCCCGTGTTATCACTGGGCTTCTGCTTTAAATCAGATGCAGGACGTCCCGGACCGGGCCGTGACTCACATGATCACCCTGAACTGACCCCGCAGATTAGAGTCAGATTAGTCAAAGGGAACGAAGTCCTCTGCGCATCAGCAGCTACCATGCTTTAGAGCGCTGTCCATGAAGAGATGTGCTCTGTGACACGGCACGTCATCATGCAACAATACGCAGATAATCGCTGGTATTTAACACCAGGAGCATTAACATGGATCCTCCACTAACAGTCAAGATCACCCCCAATCTGAATAAAACTGCATCGCGTAACTCCTCAGTCTGAACAATCGATCCGGCTCAGTCGCGATTTCCAGTGGAAATAAGGGGGTGTGTAAACTTCTGATAATCTGTTTAATAGGTAGATATGATCCATATAAAGACTTGATCTGATCGTTTCTCTCTTGTTGGAATGAATGGATTCGTTCTGCTCGTGTAACGTTACGTGACGTGATGCGTGTACACATCAACGGTTGCTTCCGTTCCTGATCAGTAAACTCGGAGAACTTCTCCATTTTCTCACTCACTGGTTCTGTGACTGAGTAAAGAGCTCTGATTGGTTCACATTTCACACGTAGTAAAGCCTCTAACCAATCGTAGATGAGACTGAATTCTTGTAACTGATGACCATGTGGGATTTATCAGAAAACACGAGAAGTCTAATCTCTTCACAGCGAGCAGAAGCGCACTTTAGTCTTGTCAGAATAGTTATACAGTGGAACTCGACATACAAGTTTAATCCGCTCCGGAAGCAAGTTCTTAAGGTGAAATTTTGTATTGTGAAACACATTGTCCCATAGGAAATAATGTAAATGCAGATAATCCATTCCAGCCACCCAAACATATTAACAACATTACAGATTTCCAACACTATCATCATATTTTTGCATATAAAAATCAAAATGAAGTAAAATATGAAATAAACGGACATTAAATGATTCCGCTCGGCACAGACTGCTTTAAAAACCAAGCTGAAAGCGGCTCCCTTTCCTTCTTGCTACCGTCCTGGATAACATTTTTGGGATCCACAAAATACAAAAAAAATAAAAAATCATCATATAAACTTGCGTCTCTTGGCTTTCTGCTGACACAAACAGGTTTTAATTAGCTACCAGACGTGACACAACTTGTTCAGAACCTTATCTGGTTGTCTGCTGCTGTAGCTCATCTTCATCGTGGTTAGAAAGAACCACAAGCAACCTGTCAGCTATCAGGCAAAGCGGTCTGGCCGTTCTGCTCTGTGTATCCTCTAAAGATTTGTGTGTGTGTGTGTGTGTGTGTGTGTGTGTGTGTGTGTGTGTGTGTGAAACTCCCCGGAGACCAGCTAATGAAGGAGTGTTACATTACACCACGCTGTGACGTTAAATCTTCATTTATGACTTCAGACTTGCCAACACCAAGGACAGAGACTTTGTGCTCAGGAACCTGACCTTAAATAGCAGATTATCTGTCTCATCAGGAGCTGGAGTGATGTTCTCTTCCGCATAAACTCAGCCAGATGATGTTCAGACTGCTACCAGGGCTGAGATCTGTACACTTACACAGATGTGTCAGGAAGTCGTTATTCACAGTATTTTACCTCGGTTTAGAGCATTTAATGTGTCTTTCCGTCTGATTGTCTGGCGCGTACAGGTCAGGTCGCCCTGGTTGATCATTTAACATCCACCTGCCTGTGATCTGGATCTGTTCTCTGGAACAAATTTATATTTGATCACATTATTGCATTTATTTGCATTGAAGCAGTCTTTTTTTTTCCTCCTGTCTAGACGGTCTCAGGTTATCGTGTTAAAAAAAAAAAAAAAAAATTTTTTTTAAAAGACTGTCAAAAGTGCCCCCCCCCAAAGGAAGAACGGATAAGATTAGTGATGGTCCTGACAAACCTGCGTAAAAAAAAAAAAGTTTTGCGGCATTCATCAAGTCAGAGTAATCTATGATTGTTTTCCGCTGCCATAAAGTAAACTGAAGAGTTTGGAGGAAAATGTGCTTGCGTTTATTGTCTAGACTGTGAATGTGGATTTATTCTTAAATCAGATGCCGTCAGCCGCGTCCTTTAGCCCTTACCACATATGGAATAATTCACTTTGCATCCTTCGAGGTATACGCTACACCAGATTCAAACCTCACAACCCGTTACTCTGTGCTGCGTCTTGTACCGTAGGAGGAATGTTCTCCTGCTGCAGGCTTTCTAATCCTAATCATAACACACACTATAGGCTAACTTAATATCATCGTGGACTCTGACGACGATGACGATTCCCAACCTTCCTCAGTTTCCTCGTTATAGATCTCTTAATATCTGGACTGCAGAGAAGCGCGGCGAAGTCGGCGGACCGGCGGAAAATCTGAGCCGACGTCCTGCAGCAGACACGACGATTTTCCTTTCCTCTGCCTTGCAGCTATCCCGACAGCGGCACCGAATTATTTTTACCCTTTTTGACCGAAGCCACGGGCGTGCAGGGGCAGCTTAGCGATCCACAAAAAGCAAACCAGAGGGGAAGTCTCGGCTCGGCGCTTCTGCTCCGTTTGTTGTGATTGGGGGAGGTTCTGTGGGCTCCTGAGCTGTTTTGATGGATGAGCCTGTCATTTACTTGCCACTGTGTCTCAGTGTGCCAGTGTTGCATCACGCTAACCGCACAGAGCGTCTTCACGGCGTGGTCCCTGCTACAGAATCGGGTAGAGACGAGGAAGAAATAGAAGAAATTTTAACTATGCTAAAAATATATATTTGTTTATTTTAAAAGGTAATAAAAACTGAGAATGTTGCTAAAAAAAAAACATTAGTAGTATTAGTAACATTGACCCTTGTCAAGCTCCCGAGTGTCTCAGATCACTTCACACTGAACGTGTTCACCGTTACAGCCACAGTGGAGTTTATAAACAGTGAGGCATCTTCTTAAATCTGGCCGCTCTGTTTGATCGTCTCGTAAAGATAAGAGGGGCGCGGTGGTCCAGAGGACAGTTTCACTGGGGCTTCACCTCACTTCTGCCTCTCGTTTTGGGCCGCTGTGGGTTTTGTGAATGATCTCAGGATGCTTTACTGTCTGCATGACCAAGGGCTGAACCTGAGTCAGTGTCTGAGAAATGTGAAGGCGTCTGTTTTTAAACTAAATCTGATTTTAGTATAAATCTCATTTACAGGTAAGCACTCGGTGTTACACTTCACACTGTGAGCAGCCATGTGGATGTGACGTCACTTCCTGACCTCGGTGTGGAGGAGCCTGGAGGAAACTTAGGAGATCCTGAGGAGGAATTCAGAGTTGAGGGTTCTCGGTCTTGTTTTAGTCCTGGTAGGAAATTACGAGCTTACAGCGTACGAGTGTGACCTGCTGCTTTTTAAGGCGGGGTGTGTGCGTGTGTGTGAGGCACTGGGTAACATTCTGTACGTGACTTCTCTGTGCAATCCGGTGACCACGTCCACCAAACCCCCAATAGCAGCTTTAGTCGTACCAGACACTTCATGATGCCTGTGTGTGTGTTGGCCGAATTGAAAGCAGGTGAGCTGGAGATTGTTGAGGCCGGAGGGGGACCAGCACGTCCCTCTGCTGTGTGTCCCTGCAGAGTAGGACATGTCTGCGTCGGCTCATGGTGAGACACAGAATCAAAGCAATGTTGAGGTGATGCGTGTGAATTATCATCATCATGGTGATAAGAGTTTAGATAAACTCTCTGAATGTTAAAGACTGTTGCAGAAAGTGTTTAAACAAAGCAATCTGTGATCAGTCAGGTTTAAGCGAGTGTGTTTACAGTTTACAGAAATATTCAGGAACATGATTCCGTTGCTTATATTGAAAAGTTTTGAATCCAATTTGAAATGTCCAAAAAAAACTGTGTTTAATGTAATGCAAATCAGTTGCATCGAACTGAGGAGCGAATGTGCATTAATAAATACACACAGTTTAGATTTGAAAATATTTTCTTAACTTATCGTTAAGAGAAGACGAGCTGTGACTGTGTGTCTGAATCAGAGCGCTGGAGAAGTTAAATACAGAGACGTATGGAGTAGTTTTGTTCCTGCATCTGCAGATTTAGAGCTCATATTAGTGTGAGATTGTTTAAATTCTCTTTTTTTCATTAATATTAATTTTATTCAAATTTTCTAATTTAAGGAGCCACGACGTAACTGCATGTGAAACAGGTTCAGTGTTGACACCTCGTCATCTTTATCTCTTTTCATTTTACTTTTATCCCAATTGTTTATATTTTCCACTCGTGTGACTTCCACACTGTTCGGCAAAATCAGTTCAGTGAATTGCTTGAAATTAAACCATGCCGAAGTGTTTAATGTCTGGTTTAGTCATTTTGTTTTGTCTAGTTTTTTTCTTTTATTGACTATGTTTCTGTAAAAGGGTGGAATAAACAAATAGTACACAAAGTTAGCCTGGAAAAACACACTAGTCGCGAGTGTTTCGTCAGAGGCGTGGCTGATGCAGACAGCTGTTTCTCTGAGGACTCGTGACTGCAGTCGCTCGATAGTTCAGGACTGGAGTTTCCTACAGTCTACCTGAGCCTCCAATAACCAAACTGGACTCCATATGAACTTAAACACGTCTCCTGTTATACTGAACTTCCAGCCTCCTAACACACAGTATGAGTGCAGATCAATCCCTGCTCTCCGTTATCACCCAGATGAGGATCCGTTCCCTGTTGAGTCTGGTTCCTTTCACGGTTTCTTCCTATCGCCATCTCGGGGAGTTTTTCCCTCAGCACCGTCGCCCTCAGCTCGTTCATCAGGGACCATCTGATCATTCTGGTTCACACACACTCACATTTCATACATACTTCTGTCATTTTTTTTTTGATCATGTACAGTAAAGTACTCTACAAATAAAACTGAATTGAATTGAAATTACATGAACACTAAACAAAGAGTGAAAAAAAGTGAGACACACACGCGCTCTGACACCTGTGTTAAAGAAACAGTCGGGGCCTTTAACTGTGTAATGGAGACTGGGGTTGTGTTGGAACCAGTTGAGGTGTTGTGTTGTGTTTACCTGGGGAGCAGCACAGACTGAAGAGTGATTCTGAATTAATGATAAATATTTTAACAGGTTAAGAATATGTTTAAGGTTTAGAGTTTACTCCTCGACTCTAAGGAAAAGTCTTACAGACAAATGAAATAAATCTGAACCTTTAGAAGTGAGAGACAGAGGACAGTAACCCAGGACACGCCCTGCTCTCAGTGTGACCTCACTGCCCGTGTGCTGTTCAGCTTGGTGTTAATGATGATCTAACACACAACTCATCCTAAAGTTGTGTCACGTCTATAAAGTTATAAATAACCTCAAGCATTTGACTTAACGGAGGAAAAATGAACTGAAGTAATAAAAGTGGGAGATGCCGAGTGTCTTGGTGCTGTCTCATCTCTACTCATCACTAATAAATGAAATTTAAACCAGTTCTATCGCGATCAGGTCAAAGGTTAATGGCGCAATTTTGAATAGTTCAGGGTTGTGCAGCTGCTCGAGGCTCTGAGAGAGAGAGAGAGACATGGTGCTGCTCCGTTCTAATTGGACCTGGTAGGGGAGTTTTTATTGAAATCACTCACAGGTGCAGACTTCACTTAAAAACTCTGAGAACTTTCAGCCCTCTTGTGTAAAGTGTGTGTGTGTGTTTGCTTTATTAGTGCATGATGGTGTGGTGATGCACCGTAAGTGAGTACAGTAAGGAGTGTGTGTGTGTGTGTGTGTGTGTGTGTGTGATACAGCTAGGTTTTTTCCCCCCTGTGTGGGGGGGAGGGGGGTCCGACCCAGAGCTGGGCGTGGGTATTAATGAGGAAGTCCTGAGCAGTCTCACATGAGACTCTCAGACAGAGAAAATGACCCGGGCCTCACGTCTAACCGTCTGAATACGAAGGAAGGGAAGAGGACTGAGTCTATTAACCTTGATTTTATACAGGATTGAAATAATGGATGTTGAGCTACGAGACTGACCCTACCCACCCCCCCACCCCCGGCTTTCTGTTCTTAGGACATCCGCAACACGGTGGGCAACATTCCAATGGAATGGTACAAAGATTATCCTCACATCGGCTACGACCTGGATGGCAAAAAGATCTTCAAGCCAATCAGGAACAAGGACGAGCTCGACGAATTCCTGGACAAGATGGAGAACCCGGATTACTGGTGAGTGCGGCTCAGTGATGCCAGACACCGTACTGATAAACCGAGATCACGAAACACGATACTGAACCTCGTCAGGTTTTATATCTCAGCGTAGAAACTAAACTGACTGTTTCATTTTCTTCATGAAGCAAAACTTCAGCAAAGTTATACAGTATATTAAGCACCGGCCGCTGACAGGTAAACAGTTTGTAGAAATGAAGGTTGGGGTTCAGGTAGAAGCCCACGTACATGTCTGTGCGTCTCTCTGTACAGCAGAACTCTCTGTCTAACTTATTAACACACAGAAATCACATTCTGTAAGGTCGAGTATCTGACGCCTTGTTTACACTAAGTTGTACTTCTTTGGTGGTCAGACAAATACACTCCCTGTTCGGTAATCGGAGAGAGAATCACAGATGAGAAATGGAAAAAGTCGATCAGATAAAGATGAAGTTTTGTCTTAAAACGACACCAGCGTGTTAAAATTCACTTTATTATTTCATCCAAAGTGAAAATATGAACTAATCCCAGTAAAAATATTCACTTTATCTTCTCTAATTAATATCTGTTGGTGCAGGTGTTTGTTTACATTGAGATTAAATCCCGCACATAACTGCTCATAACATCACTTTTACTCAACATTTAGATTTCACTGATGGTGCAGATTAAACTTCAGGCAGAAATCTAAGGACGTCTTATTAAATTCAGACTTTAGAGTTTTCTGAGACGGGTTTCTAGTCCTCCAGTGTATAAAACATAAAGATTTCACTGAGAGCGAGAGTTCTCACCGATGTACAGACAAAACCTTTTTTATTTATATAGATGTACGTTATGAAGATGAGTTTTTCAGTGCGCACTTTATTGTTACTCCTGTGATTTGATCCAGTGTTTTTCTCTGCTGTCCTCCAGGCGCACCGTGCAGGACAAGATGACGGGTGCCGATGTCCGTCTGTCGGATGAGCAGGTGGATCTGGTGCACCGTCTACAGCGAGGCAAATTCGGTGATGTGAATTTCAACGAGTATGAGGTACATCAAGCACGGTCCCAGTCTCAGCACTTACACAGCCTCATACCAGCTAACGGCTCCGAGCACAGCAGGCCATGGCTCCGCCCCCAGTGGGCGGGGTCTACATACAGTAATGTCTAAATGCAGTCAGTCTGATGTTTATTAGCGTCGCTGCTAATTGTCCATTAAGTCGTGCCATAACGTCAACAAGCAGTGAGTCAGTCGACACTTCAGGCTTCCTGTGATCACTTTGGTTCATAAAAAACAAACCTCAGACGCTGTTTAAAGAGAGCTGAGTGTCTGAAAACGCCACCTGTCATCTGGGACGTGGTGTGACGAGTTAAGTGTGTGTGTGTTTGCAGATGTTGATAGGCCAGCTGTTCTCAGTTAGGTCCCTTTACTCGTGTCTGTTCCTAATTCTACGAGCAGTGAACATAACAAAAACAGTTTGTACTCTGGCTGCCGAGTCATCGCACCGTCCAGCGCGTGGTGTTTTCACCTCGTGTTACATGTAGATTTATACGTCTGATCCCGTGTTCCTCTCTCCCAGCCTGCAGTTGACTTCTTCTCCAACGAAGTGATGATCCACCCGGTGACCAACAGGCCCGAGGACAAGCGCAGCTTCATTCCCTCTCTCATCGAGAAAGAGAAAGTAAGTGCCCCCCCTCCCCTCCCCGGCCTCTCTACCTCATCTCCCCGATTATGATGTAAATCATTATTTGTGTATGCTGCGCGTAATGCGGCTGAGGTCGGAGGAGAAGACTCATGTTTCGACCAGTTGGATTTCTAACTGCTTGCATCTGTACAGCATTATAGGTAATGATTCCCACATAGTGTGTGTCTGTGTGTGTGTGTCTGTGTGTGTGTGTCTGTGTGTGTGTGTCTGTGTGTGTTTTAAGAGAACGAGGTCTTAAAGTGCAGTAATTGGAAGCTGAAAGAAATTAGACCCACAATCTTTTTCGTCAAAGTATTAGAAGTAAAAAAAAAAAACATTGACAGTCTCTTTTAAACACTCAGGCTTAAAGTTCTCCAGTAATTTATATCAGTTGGGTTTCCTGCTATAAATTGGTCAGAGGTGATTTGTGTCATTCTGTAGAGTGTGTAGTGTTCCACAGTGTGTGTAGTGTTTCTGTATAAGGAGCAGGACCATGAAGACCACACTGTTTCCCCGTGCTCTCATTAGGTCAGTAAACTGGTTCATGCCATAAAGATGGGCTGGATTAAACCACGCAGGCCCAAAGACACCGCACCGCAATACTACGACCTGTGGGCTCAAGAGGACCCCAATGCCATCCTGGGGCGCCACAACATGCACATCCCTGCCCCTAAGATGAGACTGCCGGGTCACGAGGAGTCATACAACCCTCCTCCAGAATATCTGCTCACAGAGGAAGAGGTCTGTTTGGTTTCGTTTCTTTTCATTATTGTTTTCAATCTAAACACTTACACTTGTTTCAGCCCCATCACAGTGAACTCTCTCTAGGATTTCCCTCTGCAGGATTTCCTTACGGTTTGCATGCGAAGTGTAAACACTCGAGCGGAACCTGATCTGAGCCGACCTCATTGCTGCTGCTGTTGCACAGAAATGCCTTTAGTAAATGTATTCCCTCTGATTTGATGTTAATGCAGCGGAGTAAGGAGGCTTTCACACGTTCGTAGACTTTTTGCCGGAGTGTGCCGTTTATCCCAAATTTAAATCCCTGAAGGATTAACACTAAACAAGGAATTTTACGACCTGCTGTAAAGAGCCCAATCCGCGATGATGGTTCTTTTCTCATTTCAAATGTTTATTGTGTGTGTTTTTCGACGGCTGCGATTCCTCCCAAGCCGTACTGAATTAACCGTTCGCTGCGTCTCTGAAGGACGTTGTGCAGTTTCAGTCTCAGTAACATGGGAAAGCCCTCTGAGGAGATTAGTCCTTCTTAGTCCTTGTGAGTTGTTTAAATGATTGGTGTTTGACCCTCTGCAGAGACTGGTGTGGGAGCAGCAGGACCCAGAGGACCGCAAGCTCAACTTCCTGCCTCAGAAGCACGCCTGTCTCCGCGTTGTCCCCGCGTTCTCGCGCTTCATCCACGAGCGCTTCGAGCGCTGCCTCGACCTGTACCTGTGTCCTCGACAGCGCAAGATGAGGGTGCGTTATCTGAGTGTTATTACTGTATAGGGGACACGCAGCAGTGTGTGGCCTCCATCTCCTTTAAGCTGAATATGTTAGAAACCCTAAAGAACACACTAGTGTCGGTACATGAAGGAAAAAGCTTTTACGGAAGAAAATGTCTCCTGTCCTCCCTCTCGCAGGTGAACGTCAACCCTGAGGACCTGATTCCCAAACTGCCCAAACCCAAAGACCTGCAACCCTTCCCCACCACACAGTCCCTGGTAGGTCACCCTCAGTCACTGTGTGTGTGTGTGTGTGTGTGTGTGTGTGTGTGTGTGTGTGTGTGTGTGTGTGTGTGTGTGTCCTCACTGTGACTGTGCTCAGAGCGTCAGGTTTCATAGATACTTTAATGTGAGCAGATAAACGCATTAGCCAGTTTGTGTGGCATTTTTCACACATCTGATGTGAACTGCTTTGTTTTTTTTGAGAAATCTTCAGACGTTCATTCTTGTAAAACTCAGTAAACCAGAGTTTAGTCTGGCGTTTTTTTTTTCAGGACTGTAAATAGTGGAGCTCTAAACATCTGGGCATTGGCAGTGAATTAGTGAGAAAGGCTGCTTCGGCTGTCCTCGTATGATCTCCCTGAATTTATGATTATTGCACTTAGCCAGGTCCACATTATTCACCGTAGCATCAGCCTTTTAAAAGTTTGTAATGCATGTAAAGCTTAACATGACCAACACCTACTTTATGTTTTAAACTTTTGTAAACATGTTAATGTGATATTATTTACACAAACCTGGATTGTTAAATTTTAATTAGCTGTGTGTGTGTGTACATTAATCTGTGTGTGAGGCCTAAAAATAATATTAGAACGTTTGTCTGTGTGATTACTGAGTCACTGCTGCTGATCTGCAGGTGTACCGCGGTCACTCCAGTCTGGTGCGCTGCATCAGCGTGTCTCCCAGCGGACAGTGGCTGGTGTCAGGTCAGTATTCTCATAGCCCGAATAATCGATTTTCTAATATAACAGACACAAGAGAAGGCAACAAACACTGCACGTCTGTCACTGGGAAGAGTGGTTTTTATGTTGCTGCATCATCGTCGTCATGACCTTCGTCATCTTTACTCCAGCCCTCGATTTCACCCGGTAGCCGAGCGGCTGGTTAAACCATCCTCAGAGCACTCGCTGTGATGTCATGGTGGTGGTGATGGTCCTTCACGATGGACGGCCCGGGGTCTGATTTGCAAGACGTCAGACTCGGAGCGCAGACGCAATTTCGCTGGAATTCCTCGAACCAGATAAATTAGTCATGTCTAACTCGCCACTCATCTCACTCGTCCTCATTTCTCTAGACAGGCTTTTTTCCACTGTGTTTTATAGAGCTTGGCTGCTTGGCTTTCATTGTTAGTGGCTCTGGGAAATCGAACAGGAAAGAGACTCGACTCATGTTGTTCATGGAGTCGCAACGGGACCTCGAAATATGACAGACAGCAAATAAGTTACAGCGCTGTTTATCAGGAAATGTTTTTTAGCTTTAACTCTTGACGCGAGGTTTTTTTTAAGATCAAGGACCTGCTTTACCTTTTCAAACAGTTTTTTTTTTTTTAACAAACCAAAGCCAACGCTCGACAATGCTATAAAACATATTTAAACGATTACAGAGGAGGTCCTATACAAACACGCACCCAGAAACTCTGCCTCCATTTATATACATGTGTAGTGTAGTGTCACTGTAGTGTATAAACCTGCTACAATTGAATATTTTCTCAGTAGTATTAAGCATCTGATTGCCATCAGCTTTTTGGTAGAGTTGTAGTTTTAATAACCCTGAGAGTAAATCGGTTCCTCGGTGCTCTAGTGAAGGGAGTGGTGCAGCCCAAGCCACAAAACCCAAATGATATGCCTTTCAGTATGAAAATGTGGTCACGTTTCTTCGGCTGATTTGAATGAGGCAGTCTCAGTAACTAATTGTCTATCAATTAAAAACACTATGCAGGGCTAGTGTAGTGTGTGTTCTGTGTTGATATCAGTCAGGAAACACCGCTGTGTTCTACCGGACTGTATCGCTGAGTGTTAATATGAAATGTGCTTTATATCCTGGCTGAGATCATGAAAACAAAGTACACGTATGACTTGTACAATGGGAGGGACAGAGAGAGGGAGGGAGGCAGAGGGAGGCTGGTAACAATTTAGTGGCAGTATCTGCTAAGCCGTCCATAACAAAGGCCTCCATAAAGCCGTATGCAAAACCACTAGAGTCAGAGCCGCTGTTTTGTCTTGCTGTAAAAAATATTAAACCAGTAATAAAATGTGCTTTCCCACAGTAAAAAAACAACCTCCCAGGCATTACAGCCCCTCTCATGTCTAACACACACACCCCACGCCCCACACACACCCGAGCTTGTTTTTTTTTTGTGTGTATGTGTGTTAACTGTCGTGTCTTCCATATCACCGGAGTGCACGATGAGCGCGACCGCTTTGTTCCAGCGTGATGTTCTGCCGAGTTTAACCCTTAAGCTAATTGGACTGTCTTTGAGAAGAACGCTCTGTGAGGGCCAGTAAAATCCCAGACGAATTAGTTTTAATATTCAGAAAGTTGTTTCAGGAAACTTTAACATGACTTTGCTCGTGTTTGGATCCACTCTTGCGTCCTCCAGTTCTTCTTTTCCACTTCACTGTGGTTCTGGTCGTGTGTCTCCCTGTGGGATCCCTAACTCGGCTCTGTCTACCTGTGCGGGACGAAAGGATGGTACGTCTGTAACGCGTCCCCCTGCGCCTCCCGTTTAAGACACGCAGGAGGACCGTCCTGCAGTGTGGACGTGGGCCGATATCTCGCTCCTGAAGTGCATCTGTGCTGTTTGTTTTGCTGCTGAATCTAGGAGTTTCTATAAAGCTGAAAGTAGAAAAAAACACAACTACAAATTAGTGGGGTGGAGACAGGAGACTCGAGGGGTCAGAGCAGGCAGTTGGAAGCCACACACAGGAAGTGTTCACTAAACACCACGGCACGCTGCACCACCGGGGTGATGGGGTCAGGCCCAGTCAGGGGGGTTTTAACTCGATACCCTGATGTCGCATGCATTTAATAAATATCTCACTTATTTCCTCAGTATTTGACTTTTCTCTCACATTCCTCACTGTAGGTTACACGTTGTACCTCACAGTGCAGGAGTTAAAATGAATGGTCCGGAGCGCGGACGCAAATCAGATGTCAGAGTGATGATTTCCATTTTCAATTAATCTACAGTTTTACACAGAGCCTCCATGCAAATGCCCAGTCAGACTCACTGACCATGCTGAGTGTGTGCGTGCGTGCGTGCGTGCGTTTGGCAGAGCCGGGGAGATTTACGGAGGAGACCACAGCTATGTGTGCCAGGCGGACCTCTGGGCCACGGCCCCGGGGACCGTCCCTGCTCTGCTATATCCGTCACCGTAGCGCTCACTACTTAAAAAGTGATTATGGTTTAGGGAGTTATTACACTCCACCCTCCGTCCAGGACCGCTCGACTTGTTTTTGCTGCATTTACGAAGCGTGCAGGTATTAAAGTCTCACAACAAGACACTTTCAGCAGCCTCGTGTCAGGTGGCTGGAGTCCCAGTGGGGACAGTTTTTCAACACTATAAAGTGTACTAGAGGACAGCGGGAGTTATCACATGGCAGTGAAGTGTGTGTGTGTGTCACGCCGCGTGTCATGTACAACACATGGTCTTTAGTCATTTTTACACTTTTATACACTGATCCTTAACTTGGTCAAGATCCATCTTATGAGATGTTCTCTCACCCACGCACGCACGCACACACACTTTGCATGCACATCTGTACAGACTGAGATGACTTGATGATGTTAATCTGGACTTTCTGACCGCAGGCTCGGACGACTGCACGGTGCGCTTCTGGGAGGTGAGTACAGCGCGCTGCCTGAAGACGCTGGAGGTGGGCGGGGCCGTTAAGAGCGTGCAGTGGAGTCCCAACCCTGCTGTGTGTCTGGTCGCCGTCAGTTAGTAAGTTCATTTCCTCTTCCTGTCTAACTGGGCCGTGGCGAGGCTGGTGTTCCACCCCATGTGTATAACTGTGTGTTCAAACCTGCGCTCCGGTGTGTTACACACGGCCTGGACAAAAACTACAAACACTAATATTTCATTCAACTGATTTTACAACACTCAGTCTGGTGTCCAGTTCATGTGTGAAAATGATTCCTGAAACTCATCTCCATAGATGTGATGTGCTGGTGATTCAGTGCATTCAGGTGGTCATGTGACTTCATTTTATTTCCATATAACGTTGCTGAGTCTCGACCTGAGTGACTGAAGCGACCCCAGATCATAACACCGTCTCCAGAGGCTTGTACAGTGGACACTATGCATGATGGGAGCATCGCTTCATGCGCTTCCCTTCTCACCCTGACACGCCCATCACTCTGGAATAGACTGTCTGGACTCATCAGGTCACATGACCTTTATAATTATTGGACCCCAACGAACATTGAACACAATTTCACATCATGGGTGTTTCACTCAAATTATAGGAAGGAAGATTTTATTTACGTGTATGTTATATTCACTCCCAAATCATTTTAGTGAAATTAATGTTCCTAGAAATATCTCGATAGAATACACACGCATTTTTAATCTAAATACACATTGGACCATGTCATGTTCGCGCATCACTAACAGACATGAGCAAGAGTCATGTAAAAAAAATCATGAAAGTGAAACTTAGGATGTATTAACCTTCAGAATTATAAACAAGCAGGTTAAATATTATAATCAGAGATTAGTATCAGGCATTTCTCAGTACAAGGCGTTTAATTAATGAATTATTTACTTTAAAATATCTTGTGCTGACTCATTTCATTAAATCGTATGCACTCCGGCAGGGCACGAAACAATCATCTCTAGTGTGAGAGCAGCGCAAGTCATCTGCCGCTTAATAGTACTGTGTGTGTGTGTGTGTGTGTGTGTGTGTGTGTGTGTGTGTGTGTGTGTGTGTGTGTGTGTGTGTGTGTAGTGGTGAGACTGTAGTGCTGATAAACCCTGGCCTTGGAGATAAGCTGATCTGCAGTGCTACTGATCAACTCGTCTCCTCCTACGAGGAGCCAGAGGAGGCCAAGGAGCAGGCGGTGCAGTGGGTCGTCGCTGAGGGCAAAGGTCACGAGCAGGGTCAACGGCTCATTCTCACTCACCCCAAGGTACCCTAAAAAAGATGCACTCACATGTAATTGAGCATTTTATCTCACTAAAATCTTTACATGAATTTGACTTTTTCTTACGAGCTGACTGCTTCAAGCAGTGGTGTGTGTGTGTGTGTGTGTGTGTGTGTGTGTGTGTGTGTGTGAGATATTCGTATTAGCGCTGCTGCAGAAGAACAGAGTCAGATGAAATGAAATGTTGATGTCTTTTTCCCCCGTCTGTCTCTGTGCTGCGTTTCTGTCCCTCACATGAGCTCCAGCCAGGAGGCTTTTAACTATTGGCAAAAGCCACAGGGTTGTGGTCGTCTTTTTCCTGAAATGGAAAGAAATATAAGACGCCTCCAGTGTCCAATTAAAACTACTGGAAAAAGAAAAGCCGGCTCACCAGCTGGCAGACTGGTAAAGCCAGGATTAATAGCCATAAATTTAGTCTCGCAGTGTCTTTGAGGTTATAATTGGATTAACATTGTTGAGGTTAGCGCAGAATGACTTTGACCTTTGACCCTCCTCGCTTCTCTCTCTGTCTTTCTGTTTTCCAGGCTGTGAGACAGGTGAGTTGGCACAGTAAAGGGGACTACCTGGCATGTGTCATGCCCGATGACGGCAGCAGTCTGCAGGTGCTGATCCACCAGGTGAGCAAACGTCGCACGCAGAACCCCTTCCGTAAGAACAAGGGCATGGTGCAGTGCGTCTCCTTCCATCCCATCCGGCCCTACTTCTTCGTGGCCACACAGCGCTACGTGCGGATCTACAACCTGATCAAACAGGAGCTCACCAAGAAACTGATGGCCAACTGCAAGTGGATCTCCAGCATGGCCGTGCACCCGGGAGGTGAGAGGACCCGGCAGGGTTTGAGGTTTATTCTCTCTCAAATACTGCTGGTTTGGTGTTAGATGCCAGGGTTGAGGGCTGAGTGCCAGGGCGTGCCAGGATCAGGAATCTGATTAAACTTTATTTTAATAATATACTCCACAGTGCTCCATGAGGACAGTTGGACAGTTTTAATCATTTATATTTCACACGTATAAAGGATCTAATGAGGTCTGCGTGATTTGCTCAAAAGATCGTATTTCAATGATTTTTTGTTTTTGTTTTGATTATGATTTAAACTGCGATACTATTAAATGTTCATTTTTTTTTTTTGTACTCAGAAGTTGCTTGGAAAGACAGCAAATAACTGGTCAGACGATCTCATTAAGGGGATGTTTTATCAATATTTATCACCTCCAATTAATTTAAAACAAGAACAAATACAACAAATAAATTATTGGCAAAAGCACTATTCGGACGGGACTAGTTTTACTGGGGGACGTTTGAGTTAGAATTTTTTTCAGCCGACGTCTGTCATTTCACGTATGGATTTGGACGGGACTAACGTCTCCTTGTTTATTACGGAGGTGGGCGTGTCTGTGTTTTACATGTGGGCATTACACAAAACCACGTGTTGAGGATGAGGATTTCTACTGGAGCGTAGAAAGCAGAAACTCGAATACCGGCGCGCTAGAGATTGTACGGTAGTTGACCAAAACACACAAGAAAACGCGTTTCGGGGAAAAAAAAATTTCGCCGAGTTTGCTGAAAAACAGCAGGTAATGGAATTTCACAGCAGGCTCTGGAATTTTCACAGAGGTCGTGTGAGAAAAAGACAGACATGGCAGATTCGGACGGGATTAAAATCACAAAATACCTCTGTGAAACAGAAATTTCTCTAATGTCCCCCAGTAAAACTAGTCCCGTCCGAATAGTGCTAAACTCTACATAACGTTCTGACTATCAGTATGTAATAAATTGTACATACAATAAATTTAGTACTTGCATCTATCCAATCAGAGATGAGACTGAATTCCTGTACCCAATCCTAATGCAGAAGGCGGGATTTATCAGAAAACATGGGGAAACCCAACCTAACCTCATAGTCGAAGATGTAAACACGGAATGGGACCCGGGCCATGGACGTAGTAGACCCATTTGTGACCTGACTAATGGAACTAAATGTGGCACGTCACATTTAAAGAGTCTCACTGAAGCAGTGACGCGAGTCAGTCACGGACATTTGGCGAGCGCTGTAGAGCACACACCTCACTGCGGCACTTCAGACTTCACTTTCTGCTGCAGACATGCACCGGAACAAAGTCACATCAAACAGCATTCAGCACAGATGAGTGACACATTGGGTTTTGTTTTTTTGTACAGTTCCAGGGTTGAGCTCTCAGGGCCAGGCGGGACTCTGGTCTAACTTTGGAGTTGATGCACTCTCGATTAGTGATATGTTGGAGTGATGAAAATTATAGTCCATATTTGTATATTAGACAGGAATATCTCATGTGGTGTTAATTCAGAAACGTTTTGACGTCTGTAGTGAACACTGAAGGATTTATGCCCAGGGTGAAAGTGCACAGGTTCAGTTTCTGTGTTCATTTGTTTTCCAGGAGACAACGTGATCTGTGGCAGCTACGACTGTCGTCTGGCCTGGTTTGACCTGGATCTGTCTACAAAGCCGTACAGAGTGCTCCGGTGAGGCGGTGCCATCACATGTTTTTATGATTAGCGGCTCTGTGAAGGGGTTCAAAGGGGGGTGTTTTGCTAATGCCTGACCGCCCTGGCATGTTCCTCTCGTGTCTTTAAACAGGCATCATAAGAAGGCTCTGAGGGGCGTGGCCTACCACAAGCACTACCCTCTGTTTGCCTCAGGGTCGGATGACGGCAGCGTCGTGGTCTCTCACGGGATGGTGTACAAGTGAGTGCTGTCCGTTCTCTTCACCCTCACATGTATACGGTTCGAGTCCCCTTGCTCTCTCTCTATAATGCATCCTCCCTCCGTCTGCTGCTCTTAGTCCTCACGTCTGTTCACACCTGGGCTCCGTTGATCCACAGAGAAACAGACATGTTTATTCCCAGACTGAGGATGTAGTGTTGTTTTTTCCTAGCTGTTGTTGGTTAAACTGCAATTCATATTTCCCGATTCATAGGTTTTATTGTAACTATAAGCTTCTCCACTATTTTACGCCACTCTGGGAAAGAGAGCAGTCGTGCGCTCACATCATCACATCTGTTTTTCTTCCCTTCTCTCCTCTCACAGTGACCTGCTGCAGAATCCCCTCATCGTCCCGGTGAAAGTTCTGAAGGGTCACACCATCACACATGACTTAGGGGTGCTGGACGTGACGTTCCATCCTACCCAACCCTGGGTCTTCTCCTCAGGGGCTGATGGGACAGTCCGTCTCTTCACCTAGACGTCTGTCCGTCACTTCATTAATCAAACTGGATCAGGAGTGAATGTGATTTTTAATCGTCCTCTGTACAAGTTTTAGTTAGTTTTTTTCTTATTTCCGGAAAATGTATTTTTAGTACACTCTTTTGCCTTACCTGTTGCTTTTTGTATTATCATTATTAAACACGAGAAAATATCGCGCCAGTTTTGGAGAGCCCAGAGCTTTCGCATAAAGCTGAACCGTGTCTGAGATCTACAGTCTGCTCCTGACGCTGTGAGTGGTCCGGAAGGCCTTTCCCACCCTGGGCCGAGCAGCTCCTCACCCTGAATCAGGACTGAACCTCTATTCCATGGAAAAGATGACAGCTTATGAAAAAAAAAATTCTTTTTAATCATTAGCCATGCCAAAAGAAACAGCCAAGAACTGTGGGCTCGAGGAGTCCCGTCGTACCGAAACTAACTGTCCAATCAAAAAGCTTGTTTTACATCCTGGTCTCGACGTTGTTGCAGGTATTCGCCAGCGTTCGTGATCAGGCACGCTACACCGAGTCATTAAACATGTTGATTTGTGAAACTTTGACTGAGTGCATTTCTGAGAATCGTTATTTTGAATTAAATCTGGTGTTCCTTGAAGGGCTTTTCTGGCGCTTTCTTTCTCTCCTCATGTCCTCCACAAGGTCAGCGAGGCTGATTTGAAAACTCCTGAAATGTATGCAGAAGGAGACCGGGGGAATGGGGCTCTTTTCCTGTGTGGGGAGGCCCAGACGTGAGCCATCAGAAGTGTGTGTGATTGTGTGTGTGTGTGTGTTCTAGATCAGGTTTCAGCGAGGCGGTCCACCTGCAGACGTCTCCCACCCACCCCCCCCCCCCCCCCCTCTCTGAGTCTCTCTCGGGTCTGCATACCTGCCCATCTTCCAGAAGTGTAGGAGGAAACCCGTCAGCCTTCTTCATATCATTTAACAGTCTAAAACACCATTCGGTCATGTGTAAAAGTTAGTACACCCTATTTTGATTCTGCGCTTTTGTTTGAAAACAGTAAAAATCTTCTCAATCGTAGCGGGACTCTGTATCAGTCTACTACAACCTCAGACGAACAAGATCATGTAACCTATTTAACCTGCCATTATTTATTTAACAAGAATGAATCCAAAAGGAAAACCATGTGGGCAACACCAAGTTCCAACCTGATTCAGTAGCTTGTAGGTTCACCCTTAGTTTGAAGGAATCGTTTCCTGTGTGACTTTATCGCTCTCTCACATCATCATGGAGGAATTTTGATCAATTCTTTTTTACATTCTTTTTTCTAAAACAGGTTTTTGTGCATTTCAGTCCATGAGAAGCATTCCCCCTTCATAAATTATTAATTTTTTTTGCATATATGTCACACTTAAATGATTGAGATCAGCAAACTAATTTTAATTCTGTGCAAAGATAACCTGAATAAAAACAAAATGCAGTTTTTAAATGATTTCATTTATTAAGGAAAAAAGCTGTGCAAACCCGCCTCGTTCTGTGTGGAAAAAGTAACGGCTAAATCATAAATGAACTGTAATTTTTGAAAAGCTGAGTAAAATTTCACTTGCCATGCCCAGGCCTGATCACTGCCAGACCTGCTGAATCAAAAAATCACTTAAATAGAACCTGTGTGACAAAGTGAAGCACACTAACAGGGTTACAATGACATGTCTAAGGCTTCAGTGAACCACTGTGAGAAATGTTAACAACAAATGGAGAGGTGCAGGCCTCACTTGTCTAAGGTAAGGTCAGTGTTCATGATTTCAAAAATAAGGAAGAGACTGCGGGGCAAAAATGGCGTCCATGGGAGAGTTCCGAGGTGAAAGCCACAGCTGATCAAAAAGAACACAAAGGCTCGTCTCACATTCGCCAAAAAAAATAAAAATAAATAAATCTTGATTGTCCCCATGACTTTTGGGCACATATTCTGTGGACTGATGAGGCAGAAGTTTAACTTTTTGGAAGGTGTGCTTCCTGTTAAATCTGGTGTAAATATAAAACTCACTCATCTTCTATACCACTTAATCCTGTATTTAGGGTCACAGGGGGTCTGGAGCCTATCCCAGGAGACTTGGGGCACAAGGTGGGGTACACCCTGGACAGGGTGCCAATCCATCACAGGGCACACACACACACTACGGACCAATTTGGGAACGCCAACTAACCTAACCTAACCTACATGTCTTTGGACTGTGGGAGGAGACCCACCAAAAACAGGGAGAACATGCAAACTCCATGCACACATGGGAATCGAACCAGAACCCTGGAGGTGCAAGGCGACGGTGCTAACCACTACACCACCGCCTGCAAAAGTAAAACTGCATTTCATAAAAGAACATTGTAGCAACAGTCAGACGTGGTGGTGGTAGTGTGATGGTCTGGGGCTTTACAGCTTCAGGACCTGGACGACTCGCCATGATGGATGAAACCATGAATTCTGCGCTCTACCAGCTCTACTTTTTCATGGCACAGCTCTCTTAAGTTTTTGCGGCAGCAATTCACAGACTAGAACATTCCAAAACCTTGATTCTTTTATTGTTCACCTGATGTGGGTTACCTGCTGTGCTTCAGGTCATTGTCCTGTTGCACGACTCAGCTTTAGCTGTCAGACACACGGCCTCACATCTGCCTCTAGAATATTCTGGTATAAAGAGGAGGAGTTCAAGGTCGACTCAGTGACTGTAAGGTGCCCAGGTCCTGTGCCTGACAGTGTGTATGAGGTGTTTCTGCTGGAATGCTGGTTGGTTTTCACCGAACACGGTGCTGGGTCTTAAGGCCAAACACTTCAGTCTCGTCAGTCTGTAGGACACTGTTCCAGACGTCGCGTGGTTCTGATGCAGTTTCATGGACCTCAGTCGTGCTTCCATGTTCTCTTTAGACAGAAGTGACGTTCTGCTGAAAACCCTTCCAAACAAACCCTACTTGTTCAGTCTTCTTCGTCGTGTGTGCATGCTCAGTGGGTCCTCTAGGGTTTTTTATTATTATTATTTCTCTGAGCATTGCGCAGTCTGACCTTGGGGTGAATGTGCTGGAACGTCCACCCCTGAGAAGATTGGCGATCACCTTGAATGTGTTTTCCTTGTGAATAATCTTCCTCACTGTAGAACATTGAACTCGTTCACTGTATAACATTGAAGTGATTGGAAATGGTTTTATAACTCTTTCCAGATTGAAGTGTAGCAACAGTTGCTTCTCTAAGAACGTTGTGTACGTCGTTCCCTCTTGGCATCGTGTTAACTCACACCTGAACGCTCCAGACCAGCAAACTGCCAAAGTCTGACGTGAGATCTGTGAGATCCACATAACCAGCTTTATGAAGACATGGTGTGTGAAGGTTGAAGCGGAAGAACTCGAGTGTCCTGCACAGAGCCCTGACTGAGCTCAACCCCACCGAACTATTTGCGACTCTGCGACATCACATCATCAGCACCTGAGCTCACTAAGGCTCCAATCTGGAATTGGACCTTCATTGTGGTCAGAGGTGTGCATACTTTTGGTCACATATTGTAGTAAGGATGCAACTCAATACACTATTTGGATTGACATGATAATGTGTTCTATATGAATATTGATGGGTCACTGTTTTTGCCAGAAAGGGCTTCTGTTTAAGACTCAATCCTGTTGGAAACAGAAAAGTAACATGAGAGTTGTTTATTTTCCTATGATGCACTGGTCTGATGATGAGGTCTGATGATGACGCAGTAAGGCGAGCATGCAGCGGGCCGCTCTAGACTGTAAGACCTGGTCAGTGTCGCTGTCGTTTAAGTGAGGCCTAGACTCTAATCATACATTTATATCTTGGGAAAAGGTACAAACTAAAATAACTGCCTACTCAAACATTTTCAAAACCTGCAGAATTGTAGTTCAGTTAAAATATCCAACCCATCCGTGCTGAGGGTAAAACTCAGGGCTGTAACTGAACATGAAGATATTCTGACTGAACACACAACGTTCTACTGACTTGAACAGATGCGTGTCTGCTGATCACTTCTGAGTTTGGCTTGTGTGTGCAAAAAAATAAACCCATTGCAGAATTTACAAGATATAAGTATTTTTGATCTATACCCCCCACCCCATCCCACCCGACCCCATATTGCCCACAGACATCAGCAAGCAGCATTTTGAAAAAATAATAGGAAAAGATTTTACTTCTTCATTCATTGTGTGTTTCTGACATTCGTATATACTGTTATTAAAAGAAAATCTTAACACATCATCCAGATGTTTTAAAGAAGTTCTAGGAGCACAATGCTCTGACTCGTATCCTTTATCTTTCTAAAATGTAACAAACCCAAAACTACAGTTCAATAAAAAATATATTTCCAAAATAATAATTAAAGTGATCTTACTCGAATACTCCCTCCCTCCCTCGGTGTGTATAGCACAGTGTCGCGGCGGCCTGGATCCTATCCCAGGAGGCGGAGTTCACCCCGGACAGGGTGCCAATCTATCACAGGACGTATACTCAAATACTACTATGATAAAATATTTAGTGACGATCGATCTATAAAGAGCAGGTGTCTGACCTCGCTGGGGCGTCTCGGCCACATTCAGTAGAGAGCGAGAAAGGAGACCGGATCAACAGGATATCAGGGTGGGATCATGTCCTGGACTTCTACCTCCCACCTCCCGGCCTCTGAAGCCCTCC
The DNA here is from genome assembly GCA_011419295.1 of Clarias macrocephalus. NCBI lineage: Eukaryota > Metazoa > Chordata > Actinopteri > Siluriformes > Clariidae > Clarias > Clarias macrocephalus. Next base: position 25,677 of record JAAGKR010002691.1, read on the forward strand.
GTTCACACACCGGCAAGGCTTCTCTATAAGAACTTGTATATCTGTGTTGCCGGCACGTATCTGTGCCTCTTGGGTTTTGAACATCGGGTTGTCTGTATAGAGTTTTGAATGTTTATTGTAATAAAACTGACTAAAATGCGACCCTGAAATCTGGAGAAATGGAGACAGGATGTTCAGACATGTCTGACGGTCTCATTCGGACTGAAAATGGCACGAGACAGATTCCGGGGCAAAGCTTGCGTCTGCACGATGACATCGCAAGTGCTCAGAAAGACTCCGTGACCTCTTAATGACTTCCTGTGCTTTGCAGGCTCGGCCAGACTACCAGAGCTCCAGGCTGATGGGCCGTCACAGAGCCGTGTCCCTGCAGTAAAACTCTTTTATTAGCTCTGCTAGACAGCGTACAGTGAGTCGGGTTTTATTATATTCGGGGTTTTGTGCTGTTAAATACATAAGTTGCGCCGCATATTTTGCATCTCGCCTCTCCATGATTCGAGCATGACTTCAGACAGTGGCACCGAAACGGTCTGAATAGAAACCCCTTTGGAGGCTTTGAATGTCTGTCACGGCCTGTCTCGCCCACAGCCCTGTGCGTGTGTGCGTGTGTGCGTGTGTGTGTGTGTGTGTGCGTGTGTGTACACGTACCTGTGGTTTTCCTGTAAGTGAAACCCAATAACAGTCCCATTGCATCACTCTGAATACTTTTAGAGGAAAATGGATGCAATCTTGGCAGTCTCTGAGTGTTTCCATTGCTTTTTCAAAATCTTTTTCCTCCTTTCCTTACTTTCCCCACAGAGAGCGCGGTCAAAACAAACAGCAAATATGTGGTGTAGAGAGACTGGGCATAAGGAAAGCCGCATTCCACTCTAAGTGGAAAAAATTAGAGTCCAATTCTACCCTGTCTGAGTTCTAAAGCTCCTCGCCATTTTGCTTCCATAAATTAATTTGGGAACGTTGCTAAGAGGTCGGGAATTTAAGTCGACTCGTGCCGATGCTGTCAGCAGCCTTTTCACTGGAATACCCCCTGTAGGGACGTCGTACAGAAAACCATGACCGAGGCTCTACAAGTGAAGTAATCAGTAGGTGTGATGCATTACTGGGCAAGTTCTGGTTCAAGACTGAACACACACACACACACACACACACACACACACACTGTCAGACTGACAAATGACATTAGGGATGTAGCAGCAGCTGGACAGCAGTGTGACCATATTGTACTTGAAATGGTCGAATGGAAGACATTATTAAAATCCCACTATCAATCCCCTTGACTAATGGATCAGATGTAATTGTGGAAAAATATCATAACTTGTGGCCTTGTGTTAGGCAAAGTGAACTGAATCGAAAAATAAACAGAGTTGCAGTATTACGAGCAGATTCTCTCGCTTCCTGTGTGTCTCCATGAAGACTTGTTTGGAACAAGAGTTCAATAGGGAAAGTTGTATGTGAGAGAAGTCGAGTATGAACTGGAGGTTTCAGTCGACGTGAGCGAGCGAGTGCAGCTCCGAGCAACGCCGTGCCGCTAGCTCGCTGAATCCTATCGTCTGAATAACTGGGTTTTTCTTTTCAAAATCTCTACCATCCAAGTGCTGCAAATCATTCATCATGCTCTGTTCCTGCGCTGGATTCATTTCTCACACAAGGGCTTTGGCAGAAGATACCTGTATCATTCTCTCGCTTTCCTCCAGAGGTCTCGGCCGTTCGAGTGTGTGCTAGTACATGGAGAAACGGTGCCTCAAGGGTGACTTGGCAGTTCAGTGGGATTGTTTTCTCCTTCCATCTAAAAAAAAAAAAAAAAAAAACCTTGTCTCAAAGCCTTCTTGAAGTATTTATTGTGGTGTTTGCGGTCTGCACATTATCGAATCTCACCGTAGAAAAGAACATGCAGACTTTATGGATCCATCTTAATTGGTCCGTACTGACATGTAAAGTCACGTCTGGCCAAAAATCAGCTCGATCTCAGTACAACATTTTAACATCTATAATTTACAGCTCTGTATCTCTGCACCAGCTATAACTGGATGTGTATCACATGATGCTCTTTATACATTGGAACCTTCGTCTGCGAGTAACTCGGTCTGTGTGCATTTTGCAAGATGAGCAAAAATTGATAAACAAGCGAGGTCTTGATATACGAGTAGTACGCATGCGCTTTGTCTGCTGAGCGTCACGTGATCACAACTGAGCCGATGGTTCCTCTCTTTCTTTCGGTGTGGTATTGTGGGTAATCGTCTCCCGTGCTCAGTCTCAGTGCGCGTACGTCACTCGTGTAGTCAACATCCGTGTAGTCAAACATGCACTGTTTACTATAACAATGTGACCACGTGTGTGTGTGTCTGTTCTTTAGTAACTGTCCTGCAACGACGGCCCTCATGAAGAAAAAAGTTAAAAAGGTTCCCGTGAACATTCAGCGAGTGAAACGTCTGGTCCGCGAAAAAATGGTGTTGATGATTTGGGGAAGAGACGCATCTGTCAGTGTGCTGGTGAACGGACTCGTTCACCAGCACCAGTTGCATGTTACAGGAACTGTGCTGGGAGTTATTGCCACGCCCCCAAAATAAATATTCTCTTAATTACTTCTTCCTCTCATCCTGCCTGTCTTGAGTGATCTGTCAGAACTTCTTGTCTACATGCTCATCTTAATAAAAACGTTGCTGTTAGTCTTTCGGCAGCTCCTGTCGAGGGGTCGCCTTAGTGGACCATCTGATCCAAGCCACGACCTGTGTGTGAACTCAACTGAGCACAGGTTTTACACCGGATGCTCTTCCTTTTTTTTATCCAGACTTGGGACCGGCTGGGGTTAGGGAATAAAATCATTTTTAAAAACTCTGATCTGTCTGCTCGACACTGCTGCGGGGCATCACACTGAGGTTTTCCTGTTTAAACCTGAGACCAGCCTCATCTACAGACACGCCAGCCATACACGTTCCTGATATGGATGCCTGGAGTTCCGTATCCCCCAGTAATGCTGCATCCTCGTCCTGTCCTACTGAGACAGATCAGCACACGGTCTGGATGTGACATGGACAGAACAGAGCTGAAGGCCAGCGTCTCACCGCCAAGAGAGCTTTCTATTATTCCAAACAGTAGCAGCCAAACACATTATTGACATTGTGAGGGCACGTTAAAATTATTTTCCTAGCATCATATTTAAAGAACCCTTTGCCTTGCCCCTCACACGCACACACACACACACACAACACACACACACACACACACACACACACACATGTATCTCTCTAATCATAACCGCAGTCAGGGGATGAGGTTTTCACTCTGGAATCTGGATGACAGTAATTCCAGGACAATTATGGTTTCGAATGGGTCTGGGTCTAGCTTTACTGAGTATTAGACACAGTCACGCTTTTAGTGTTAATGTATAAGCAAACCGACACAAATCTCTTCATAACCACACTCCCCTGATAATCCCACTAAGCGCAGCTTTTCTTATACACTGGACTTGTAGCAGAAGGCAGTCACCAATTTAAGTTATGAATAATGTCTGAATAAGCAGAGGCTCTGTAACGGCTTTCCTGCCAGCGGCGATAAAAGCTATGATGATATAAAAAGATGCTTTGAGTTGCAGTGCTTCAGAGAGGACCTTAGATCACGGCTGGTGTTGCTCAGAAAGTAAGGCTGGAGCTTGACAGACATGCGGAGACGGCTGTCCCAGACCCTCGGGGACGGCGCGGCTTACACGCAGAGCACCGGAGGCAGGAGCGGGCCAGTCTGCTCACTCACAGACCCTCCATCTCATCCCGTCTGTGACGGTGTTGTCCTTCCTGACAATGGAGCCCTTCTTCAGCTTTGAAGACTTTGGCAGATGTCGCTCCCAAAAAAAACACACTTCTGCATAACTCTGTTTTTTTGTACTTTGTTATGAAAAGCCAAACGGACCTGAAGCCCCTGTATGTCTCGGTGAAACCGAGCACCGTTTAGTGAAAAGCACACGGGTTTGATACTCTTTGACCCCAATTTGGAGCACCTGCAAAAATCTTAAACTTTGGGAGTTTACAGTCTCTTAATTGGATGGAAAACGGTCCTGTGAACTTTTGGCAACCGGCTTAATTCAGATCTGTTACAAATTACTGCTAAATAGGGGAACCTTTTTTTATTTTTTTTTTATTTTCCTCCACATGTGCTTACAACCCAGCAATGACATCATGCTGCTAGAGCAGTGCAGACGCTGGTGGAAGTGAAACCGCACCAAAATTGAGTTGCCTGAGCTAATTTAGAGAAAAGTAAAAGGCCGCTCTCTGGTTACTTTAAGCACCACATTTGATATGGAAGGTCTGTCTTTGAAGGAGAGGCCCGAGAGCAGACTCCTGCCCTCCGTGAGCAGTAACGAGGACTGGCGGCACCCAGCAGCAGTCTTTTATTATCCGGACACACGGACCTCTTCCAGTGTGTGTGTGTGTGTGTGTGTGTGTGTGTGTGTGTTTTAACAAAAGTTCCAGGACACCCTCACACCTACACTAGCACATGTCGTGCTGGTTTCCTGTGAGTGCAGGGACTGGGTTCGGGTTTGTTTTTCTATGATTCTAAGGCAGGACTCTTGGGTTTCTTACAGCTGATCTGGTAGATCATTTCACTCGGCACATCCAGCTCTGATCTGGTCACGGGCAGATTTTTATTTAAGTAAGACTCAAAATAGCAGCTTCCCAGAATCACTAAAGCTCCAGAGCTGAAGACTGAATCGATAACAGTTTGTTCACCAGGATTTCCCTTTTCTCTAATTCTCTAAACAAAACGTAACAGGCTCGTACACAGTCCACCGGCCTACGACACACACGGTGTTGATCCTCTGTGATGATTGAGGAACCTTACACAGAAACATCAAGCAGATATAACATCTGTGTAAAAGTGTGTGTGTGTGTGTGTGTGTGTGTGTGTGTGTGTGTGTGTGTGTGTGTGTGTGTGTGTGTGTGTGTGGATGTTTTGTAGGTTAATAAGATTAGTCACTTTATTTGTCTCTTGGTGACTCAGTGAGGGTTTGTGGAGGACGTGCTGGACGGCGGTGATTAGGTCGGGACATGTCCCCCGTTTCAGTTTTTTTTTTCTTTAGGAGGAAAAAAGTGAAAAAAGTTTGGCTTTAATAAAATCTACATCTCAGTGGTGTATAAAAAGCTTGGACACCGAATTTATAATAGAAATTTATAATAGAATGATTTTACATTATAGCCGTTACCTTTTCACCAAAAATTTCGATTCTAGAGAAGAATGAGGTGCATGACGTGGCGCTACTCCAGGGAACAGCACCGGTTCAGACATAAATGAACAGGATCTGCTGAAACAAAACATCTTCAGCAAATAGCTTTCTTTCATTCACACCTTTAATGTTGCTTTACAGCGTTTCTTACCGATTCTTTTGGACAGTTTTGTATGTTTATGTAAACACTTGTATACATTACGTCCCACCTGAGACCTTAACGTTGCCGTGTCCGTCACTCCTGTTAGAGGCTGCTTTTTACCCCATCTCTCTGTCCCCCTTCTGTCTGTTGTAGCTGAAGTGAAACCCCTGATTTATTCCCCTAAAGCCTTCCTGCCCTGGCTCGGAGATAATCCCCACCCCAGCTGTGAGGTCCCTCCCTTGGCTGTAAATCTGAGCCCCTAAATCCTTACCTGGATGTTGTTCAGAAAGTGCACTTCTAGCAGGAAGCTGGAGGAGGAGGACGATTCGAGAGGGGCAATGTGATCCCCGAGCCTCTGTGTGTGTGTGTGTGTGTGTGTGTGTGTGTGTGTGTGTGTGTGTGTGTGTGTGTGTGTGTGTGTGTGTGTCCCCACACGGAGCATTAACAAAGCTTTCCATGCCTTCATGCCCTCTTATGCAGAAGTGTTGATGTTGTTCAGGAAGCTTCTTCGCTCTGACTGTGTCTTCAGCTGACTCTTCGTACAGGGAGACGATTCTTAATGAATCATGCAGAGCCTCTGGAAGAACAGGAAGTAAGGTTTCTATGACATCCTTGCTCTGTTTGTTATGCTCTTGTGCTTTGCAACTCATCTTTGGGATTTTGCTGTATTTTACTATGGGCTGTAACTCATCATTCCTGATTTCCAACTAGGAAAAAACACACAACACAACACACCTTCGTCTTCTCAACCTCATGTTCCTCTGAGTTCAGGAAAGATGTCAAATCAACACGACTGGTTTCATCACATTTACATTTAAAGTTTTTTTCTTTTGTGTTTTCCGTACAGTTCTGTGTAAAAACTTGAGACTGCTGTGTGTGAAAATCCCAGGAGTTTTGGACCAAGTTCTTAAAGAGCAGTTGAAGCTCATCTGGTGCACATTAGCTGGAGCGGCGCAAACTAACAGTTTCATTTCTATCGTCCTATAATTACAGGCCTGCTGAGGAAAAGGCCCATTTCACTCCATCACGACCGAATGTGGGAGGTGATCAGTGATGTCGTGAGGTTATAAGGCCATATAACCAACTGTCAAATGTGTGTCCCAATGGGAAAAGAAGGTCTAATATCACATCATGATGTTCCAAGTGCTGCAATCACATCAAATGCTTCTCAATTACATTATCCTGTGTCCATGAAGATTACTGTTAATCCTCAAATTAAATGGATTTAACTGGTTAATGTTAGAACACTCTTCTTATTTATAGCCCCTCATTTGTCCGGGACTTAAATGGTACAATTATGATCCATTTGCCGTTTCCTAGATCCTTTACTGCAATCCGAGTTCATCAGGTTAGGTTAGGTTAGCTTTTTTCACCGTGCCATTATTTATGTAACATTTAAAATGAAACCAAAAGAAAGAAAGAAAAAAAACCATGTGTGCAATAATAAACGGTACCCCCACATGATGCAGTGCCTTGTAGATCCACCTTCCGCAGCAGTGACTTGAAGTAATTGTTTCCTGAATGACTTCATCAGTCTCTCACATCTCACATCACATCACAGAGTTGTTCATTATGACTGTAAGGTGCCCAGGTCCTGTGGCTGCAAAAGCACCCCAAATCATCGCCCCTATGCTTCCATGTTCTTTTCAGACAAAAGAGACTTTCTGCTGGGAACCCTTCCAAACAAACTGTACTTGTTCAGTCGTCTTCTAATTGTGTTGTCACGGACTTTAACATTTAACATGCTTATTGAGTCCTGAAGGGTCTGAGATGTAGCTTTTGGGTTTTTTGTATTGCTCTGAGCATTGCACGCTTTGACTCCGGGGGAAATGAGCACTTGGGAATAATCTTTCTCAGTGTAAAACATTCGTCTCCAAATTCTTTAGAAATTTTTATAACATTTTCCAGATTGATGTGCAGCAACAGTTGCTTCTCTAAGATCATTGCTTACGTCTTGCCCTCTTGGTTAAGACACACCTGAAAGCTCCAGACCAGCAAACTGCCAGGACCTTTATAGTTCCCTTCACACCGGCTGATGATCAGTTAATCAGGGGCTGATGATTAGCAGGACCTGGCTGCAAGTTACCTTCTTAAATCCCGTGGAAGCAGTAAGGGGGTACTTGGTATTGACCACATGGTGTAACATACGTTTTGTAACATATCAAACTAATATATTTTAATTTAGATTAGAAAATGATGAATCATCTTTTATTAATGATAAATTATTGTCTAAAATGGATCTAATCAAGCGAACTGATGGCCATTAGCCAGTAAACCTAGCGGTGCAAATGTATAGTGAGATGTTTATTATTTTAATTCTTTAAATAATTTGAAGGACCCAGGGATAAATGTTGGTCTTTGTCTGAAAGAAAAAAACCTGAGAACAATAAACGTACAGGATTTAAATAAGTACGAGACAGAGCAACAGGAGAAAGAGAGAGTTCAACAATTATAGAAATTTACTGCAGTCATAAAGCTTTATGGAAATCCAACACCTGATGTATGGCTAAACGAAATACAGTTCATATCGAAGGCAATCAATCTGGCCATCTTAAGAGAGTCGTGAGGCCTGTGCTGAAACCCGCTCTGCACTGGAGGTCTCCAGGGGGCTTTTAAGCCGAGTATCGCGCCCGAGGTGGTCCGGTTGAAGGCAGCGCGCTAAATGGGAGGCAGATGCACGTCTGTGACCACCCGGCCGCCGGTTCCCTGCAAGCGAACTCGGATACGACTCGCGCTAAAGCTGTCACTGTCCCACACTTCCCTGATAAGTCACTGTGCACGTCACACCAGTTCCTGCTGTGAACATGATGGTGGGATATGGACCTTTGCTCCCGTGAGAAGTTCTTCAGTCAGAGATCAGGTTTTATCACTTCTGTGGAACGTTCTGGACACGTTATATGAAATAAAATCCTTGAATAATAAAATCCAGTGGTTAGAAATAACAGAAGGTCCAGACCAAGTGTGAGGTTCTTCTCAGTTTCTGGGCAGAAGGTTAAGTGGTGTCCATCCATTCAGACTGGAGCTCAGGTGGCTGACACGGACGGGGGGAGCAGGAAGGGAAACAGTCTGAAACACCACCATGCTCGTCTGAGTCTAAAGCCGTGCCATAGACCTGCTCACTGCCTCACACACACACATGCCCACACACACACGCTGCACTCGTCGTTCCAATCTGATGGTTCGGATAGCATTTAAAAGTGGAAAAGAAAATCTGTACGATCTCCAATGCCGCTTGGAATGTCATAAACGGAGATTGCTTGGCCCTGCTACAGCACCACTGGGCTCAATAACGTCAATTACTTTTGTTTGTCCTCACATTCACCCTTGCAGAGCAACTGACCCTCAGTCAGTCAACACCCTCGGTGACCAAACAGCTGACCTGTTAAACCAGAGCTGAGGTTCAAAAGGAAAACCAGCGGCATTACTATTGGTGTTTAAAAAGCACAAAGCTACAGTTTCTCATCAGCTTAACTGAGAGCCGTGACATGCTGCTGCGCACATGGTTTCGGTTTCATGCTTTTTATTGGAAGCTATACGTATACAGCTTATTTACCTGCACATCTGGTAAAAAACACTTTTGGCCAGTCTTTAAAAAATTAAGACAGATGAAATTTCCGCAAATTTCCGCAAAATCTTGTATGAAAAGATGTATAACTCTTTAACACAACAATTCATGTCGTGTCTGTGTAAAGCTGATTTTAATCATTAAACTCATTAATTCAGCAGTCAGAAGAATATTGCCAGGGTTTTAAATAAACGGTCTATGGAACGGCTCTGGACTTCAATGAACTTACTACAGGTCATATTGTAGTTAACATGTGTTAGAAGTTTACATCTGATGTAGCGAAAAAGAAAAATGAAACTATTAGGTGGTACAGTTTAACCGTTAACGGGGTTGCAGAATTACCCAAATCAGCTCGTGCGACTGCCAGGGGAAGCCATGCAGCGAAGGCGTTTGGCAGAGGCCCACCGAGCGAGAAACAGGAGCTCGATCTTAAAGTCCAAACACCGCTGTTACTATGATTTATGAACAGCAAAGTTTATGATATGGGACGTGTCAAATGTGGGTCAAATGTCAACGGGAATTGAGAAATATATCACCTATTGTTGTGCATGAAATGCTGTTAGTTCACATAAGATGATGAATTTAGATGTCCCGCATTCTGAGAACAAAATTCACTCCCACATGGCTTGGCTGGGAAATCTGTGTTGGGGCATAGATAGACCTCTTAACTTAAAAGGAGCGAGAAGTGGAGAGTGTTTCCAAGCAGATGTTATGTTGCTGTCACACAAGTAAAATGTGTTACTGTTGGTCTCTGTTCCTGTAGGATTTATAGAGCATCAGTCGTGTATAACTTGTGACTTAAGCTCCTCAGTGGAGTGGAGCTGTGAAGAAGAAGAAGAAGAAGAAGACGTAGAGCTTTATTTTCACCAAATGCATTACAGCACATTAAAAAAAAATTTCTTTACATATATACATATACATTTTTTTTTGGCATGAGGAGAGGTGAGAGGTGATCCATCACTCCTGGAGCAGAGAGGGTTAAGGGTCTTGGGTCAGGGGTCCAACAGTGGCAGCCTGGTGGTGCTGGAGCTCACAGTGGGATACGCCAGCTCACAGTGAGGGTGAAAACTCCATCATATCCAGACAGATGGCACATGATGGGATCCACTGCTGGCGCTGTCATGCTGTGAGCTCATGGTTCAGATCCACTTTCTCACCTCGAGGGAAGAGTCGGGGCAAACCGGTATCGACTGATCAGCTTGATCCTGTGATGAAACATTTCCATCCTGATGTGAGTGGTCTCTTCGAGATCTCTGGCTCCGCCCCATCCACAGGGCACGTGGCTCATGGACTGCCAGGTCAGGCAGCTTCTTCACCTTAATTATTAACAAAGCACAAGTTGAGTGAGTATCTTCTGGAAGAGCGGTGTTTATCCCTCCAGTACAATTCCAGAGACCAAGTGTGTGCCAAGACACAGTCAAGCTGTTCTGGCAGTTCATGGTGGTCCAAGGCCTTACTAAGAGACTTTAGTTAGTGTTGCTTTTTCCTTTCATTCGTCACCTGTCTGTGTGCACTTGTGGAAAAGTCACCCTTCCCTTTATAGTGATGAATAGATGGGTTTGGTAGACGCTGCATTAGCATGGGGGAGTTTTGCTCGGATTGGCGAGCCAGGTGACTGCTGCGAGCGCTTCATGTGTGTTCGGTGAAGAGCTCTAGTGTTTGCTGAAAATCTGTATGTACAAGTCAAAGCTTCATACGGAGCCTCGGTGGACTGACGCGGAACTGACAAAGTGCTTGCTGCGTATCGTTCGGATTTTTTTCTTTCTTGTGAGCAGGACATGTCCAGGACTGTCCCCGAGTATTCTAGCGGAACCTCTTCAGCGGTTAAAGTCAACAGGAAGAGGAATATCAAAGACCCCAGACCCATTTTTCCTCACTCACGGATCTGCCAATATATGATGGTACACCAGCCGGACGTTTATTTAACTAGTAGCTGATTTCACGCAGTTTGTTTTTCTTCCTCATTTAGGCGGCCCTGCTGTACGGAGCGTAGGAGTCTGTTTCCAGTGGCCTGCCTCCATCTGGTTTCTGTCCTCTTCCTGGTTAATACTCTTACCACCTGTTCGCCATCGCGCCTCCCCACAGCCAACCCACACAGCACACACCAGAGCGCTGCATCAAACTACAAGGTGCAGCTTTAAACTCAACAATCTCAACAATCGTTCAACATCGGAGCGTCAGAGGAGGGAACATTACCTGGGACACACGTGGATCTACGGATAAATGAGAGGGGGGAGAGAGAGAGAGAGAGACAGAGAGAGAGAGAGAGAGAGCGAGAGAGAGAGAGAGAGAGAGAGAGAGAGACAGAGAGAGAGAGAGAGAGGGAGAGAGAGACAGAGAGAGAGAGAGAGAGACAGAGAGTGAGAGAGAGAGGGAGAGAGAGAGAGAGACAGAGAGAGAGAGAGACAGAGAGAGAGAGAGAGAGAGAGAGACAGAGAGTGAGAGAGAGAGAGAGACATAGAGAGAGACAGAGAGTGAGGGGGGGGGAGACAGGGACAGTCTCTATCTATTCAAATGTTCATTACAAATGGAATTGAGATTGTGGTTTTATTCAGATCCACAAATTATCAAAAATATAGTTAACTAAGGAGACGACTTTGGGTTAATTTAATATAATCAATTAAATCCTCAAATTCCTCTGAAATGACCTCAGAGAGTCAATAGAATAAAACATGAATCACTTGACCCTGAATTTGTAATGAGTGGGTGAAATGTGAATGTGAATTTTATTATATTTAAAGTGTTTAAAGATTTAATGATTCTTCACTCTTGAGTGTGTAGCAACTTTTTGGTGGAGCAAAATACATATATATATGTTGATCTTAATCAGTTTGAGCCATCTCTACCACTCGGTTACCATTCAAATAGCCGGGGGGGGGGGGGGGGGGGGTTAAATTTTGG
>JAAGKR010002691.1:37516-47516 GCA_011419295.1 Clarias macrocephalus
AGAGAGAGAGAGAGAGAGAGAGAGACAGAGAGAGAGAGAGAGACACACACACAGAGAGACAGAGAGAGAGAGAGAGACACACACACAGAGAGACAGAGAGAGAGAGAGTGAGAGAGAGACAGAGAGAGAGAGACACACACACACACAGAGACAGAGACAGAGAGAGAGAGAGGGACAGAGAGAGAGTGAGAGAGAGAGAGACACACACAGAGAGACAGAGAGAGAGAGAGAGAGAGAGAGAGAGAGAGAGAGAGAGAGACAGAGACAGAGAGAGAGAGAGAGAGAGAGAGAGAGAGAGACACACACACACACACAGAGACAGAGAGAGACAGAAAGACAGAGAGAGAGGGGGGGGGAGACAGGGACAGTCTCTATCTATTCAAATGTTCATTACAAATGGAACTGAGATTGTGGTTTTATTCAGATCCACAAATTATCAAAAGTATAGTTAACTAAGGAGACGACTTTGGGTTAATTTAATATAATCAATTAAATCCTCAAATTCCTCTGAAATGACCTCAGAGAGTCAATGGAATAAAACATGAATCACTTGACCCTGAATTTGTAATGAGTGGGTGAAATGTGAATGTGAATTTTATTATATTTAAAGTGTTTAAAGATTTAATGATTCTTCACTCTTGAGTGTGTAGCAACTTTTTGGTGGAGCAAAATACATATATATATATGTTGATCTTAATCAGTTTGAGCCATCTCTACCACTCGGTTACCATTCAAATAGCCGGGGGGGTTAAAGTTAGCATTTTATGTTTTTTATTGTTGCGCAAATGAAATAAAAATGTAAAAAAAAAGAAAAAAAAAGAAAAAAAAAACTTTTTTCTTAGTAAGGATGTTAATATTTAACCTTGCTGTGACCTTGATCCTGTTTGGATTAATTACAAAATGTAATAATTTCCATATTTGGAGGATTAAATGATAATTCCATGTAAATCTTACGCATGTTTAAACTCATTCTTGAGATATCAAACATAAATTCTATACCAGTCCAGGACAGTAGGACCAGAGACCTCGGAGGAAACCATGCAGACATGAGGAGAAGGTGAGAACATGAGCAGAACGTACTGTATGCACAGGTAGAAACCCAAGCTGTGTGCTGAGCCAGAGAGCTGTGAGGCCTCAGCGCTAACCTCTGTGCCACTGTGCAAATTGTTATAAATGAAAGGAAATGTAAATTACAGCGTGCCGTTATGATAATTATGTAATACATTATATAATTCACACTGATTTAAAGTCTTTCATATCAAAATGATAAAATGTCTTCATCCAGTCCGGACAGCTCTCTGCTGCTGTGTGCTTAGCCTCGCTCTCCTTTTCTGTTTTTCCAGAAAATAAAATCGAAATATATATTTTTTATGCCAAACTGCTGCCAGTCAAACAAAAGACTCTTGTTTGCCGTGTCGCCACAGCGAATCATCTGCCTCCATCTAACCCTGTCCTCAGCCTCGTCCTCTCTCACTGCATCCATAAATGTTCTCTCTGGTCTCCTCTAGACCTGCTGCCTGGCCGGTCCAACCTCAGCATCCTTCTACAGATACGGACAGACTCTCACTCCCTCATCACTCTCTCTCAGGTTATTAATAAGCCCTACATACAGTGCAGCACTGGTCCCAGTGGATCACCTGATAAGATGAAACCCGTCCCAGTCTGAGCGTAACAACACGGCCAAGGAAAACGGCTCGACTTGCTCATTATCGTCTTCAGGAGACACATGGAATAAACCATGTTAACGGAGAGTTGATTTCCTCCTGCGTTAGAACCGGATGTCGTGTTCAGGGAGAACGTCTCTCTCCAATGATTTTCTCAGAGGTCATCTTTTTGCGCCGGAAGCCTAAACGCTCGTACCGCCTGCCGTTCCAAACCGCATTCTCGCATCGCAGTCCGATGATAATCGGTTTTTCGACAGCTCCAAACCGCCTCCTTCGGCTGCTGTCAGAAGAAAATATTAGCCAGCCATATCCCCCCAAAACTTTAGGATCTCTCTGGGTAATTTCCCCTTTTTCGAGCGCTGGAAAGTCTTCCTCTGAGGGATCGCAGCCGTTGCCGAAAGCAGGCTGAAGATTAACTGTACCTGTCAGTTATGCGCTGAAAGCCTCCAGAGCCTGAAGGCTGCTAATCGCAACACTTTAAAACAAACTGCCATTTTTCTCTGGTGCGTCGGGGCCAAAGAAAACACAGGGAAAGAGAAAAGAGCGGCGTGATGTCGCGTACCTGCACCGGTCTGCCTCCCGCGCTTCTGCTTCCGCTGACCTGGACCTCGTCACGTGCGAGAGACGTGCAATTAAACGCCAGGCCTTAATCACGACTAATCACTTGAACGGTTTAAGCATGATTGCAAATCTTGTTTTCCTTCTTCTGGATCTTATTCACTCCCTCCACGCCTGACGCGCACAGCGCTGCTCTCAGCGGGTCATTAGCGTAGCGTGCGAGCGGGGCTGCGAGCGGCTGCGTCCAGGGGAACGACGAAACTCCCTGAACTCTGAGACCGACTTTAATTCCCAGTTGAGGGGGTTTGTGTGTTCCTTGTTAGTTTTTTCGAGCAGAACCTGTAGGTGATTCTAGCTGATGTGCATCAGATTCATCGACTGACTTTACAAAGACAAACTGCAGCAGTTTTGAGTCTGAGAATTGTATAGCGATTGTTTTGTTCTGTACGTGTTGTAAATGTGAAGGTAGATGAAATGTGACAGATGAAGATTTCACACTCGGGTCTACAGGCGGCTTACTGGTTTCATCCGTCAGAGTTTGGCTTCACAACACAAACCACCACAGCGGCTCCGGACTTTTAGTTTATGCCTCTCACACATCTCTCTTAGTCTGTGTGTGTGTGTGTGTGTGTGTGTGTGCTTTCCTGGTTGGTTTCCCTCCTGGTACCTGGGCCTGTTAATCGCCCGTAACCCTGCCTGCTCTTACAACAGAGTCTGTAAGGTGTCTATAGTTTATAGGGTTTTTTTTCCTCCAGAAAAGGCTCCAAATATCCAAATCCATTTGCATATTATTCCTGGAAACTGCAACACTGTTTAGCAACAAACACAATAAACCACACGCCGTGACTCATTATTACAGTATAGGGGCTGATTTACTTTTTTTTGCTCTTCATCTTTGCTCTGTACTCTGATTAAAAGTAAAATCATTCCATCACTTTAGGAGAGATTTTTGGGTCCAGCAGATGGCACTAATGAGCCAAAGTCATGTGCTCGTCCCTTTATCTAATGAAATTTCCATTACAGTGAAACACCTGACCATCTTCTCCTACCTTCACCCTGCGATGAATCGTACGATGCAGACGTGAGGACGTTTCCCAGTGCTGAGTGTGTTGACGTGATGAACCTCCTCCTCTGTGAACTGACTACACCAGTCCACATCACACACGGGACAGACACCAGGGATGTAAAGGGATTTTAATATGAAATGTTTATATGATGCACGTCCACACACACTTCTGCACACACTGTGGACACTCTGAGGTGTTAAAGCGTCCTCACTATAGTCCTGATCTCTCCATCACACTTTCACCTGTTCGGTCCCCTGAAAGCGGCACGATGACGAAGATTCACTTCTGATGAAGACGTGAAGAAGACAGCGGTGCATTCATGTCTCGCAGCTCAGACTAAAACATTTTTCATGAGGGAACACGAGGGCTTGTTGACAGACGGACAGAGTGTAGTGGAAAGAAAAGCGGTTATGCAAAACATGATGTATTTGTCTTTTCTAAAAGGTGAATTAAAATAAATTCTACAGCCAGAGTCCAGATCATTTTTGACTCGCTACAGTAATTACACAGTGCTGTACAAAAGTTCCATTGTCCAGACCGAGTCTTCTCCTAAAAACTATAAAACTGGATTTCAATCAACATTATCCCAGTGTGCACGTCCAACACGCAGAGCACGAGACCGGGGCAGGAATTCACTCAGACGATGGAGCGACAACTGACCCCTGACTCGTGATGCGTGTGTGTGATGCGTGTGTGTGATGTGTGCGTGTGATTCACGTGCGTGTGATGTGTGTTTGGTGTCCATCCTGCTGGACGTTCATCGTCCCAGCCCTTCCTGATTGGCGCTGTGACTCCTCCCAGTTTCTTCTCGCTCTCTCTCCATCTCCTCCTGCTCTTTGGCGTCCATCTCCTTCAGCTTCTGCTCTACGTCTTCAGGAATCTCCACCTCCATTAGGTTCTCCATCCCCTCCTCCGGCTCGTCCCCGATCAAAACCTGGAGACACGGAGACACGAGTTAAACCCCGTCACGTCACGTGATCACGTCTGACAGCACAGACTCGGTGAGAGCCGTCAGTAGCCCGAGTGCAGGAAATCCTGATTAATGAGCTTCCAGACACCACTTAAGTTTTATAATATTGCTATTAATTAGAAAACCCAACAAGATGGGAAAATATATGGTAGAATGCTGGAACACAAGGCCAGTAAAAGGCCATTAATCCTGAGTAAATATGAGGCTCACGTTAAGCCTCGCATGCTGAAGCTTTTACGACGGTGATTAAAACAGTTGGGTAAAAACCCAAAATGACTCGAGCTCTGCTTGTGGATCGAGATCAAAAGGGATCTCCTACATGTTATGAACTACACCACGCTTTATTAGAGGACCTTGTGACATTTTTTCCATGGAACGCGCTCTCGTGTTACACCGCCTCCGCGCCTCAGCGACAAAACCAGGAGTTTTCCACCAAATTACTGCGTCCTGTCTGTCCTGTTTTTTCCCTTTTACTCGAGCCAGTAAATCTCTGTTTTGTAAATCCTGGATTCCGTCAGCGTGCTCTCTGGGGTCACAGACAAGAACTTGTTAGCATGCTAGCTATTCACGCAGGCAGGCGGGCGGGGTCAGACCACTTTCACTCTCATAACCGCAGACCGTGATAACAACAGGACACACCCTCTGTGACATCACCGCCGGGTTTCTGAAGAGCGTCTCTAAAGGGCCAAAACAGGGGCAAAGTGCTGGGATTTGAACCCGAGACCTTCCGATCAGTAGTCCGACAACTGACTTTAATCCGTAAATAAGTAACGAGTGAACAGCGCCTTCTTACCTCAGTCACCAAAGTCAGCTAGCTTAGTTTTAGCTTAGGTAAAATGCTACGACGGCTAATGCAATTTTATATGCTAATGCTATTCTGCATTTAATCGAACTCGCTCATCTGTACGCGTCAACTCCTACATCACCTTCAGTAAGTTAAACCACATCGATTTCAGTTAGCTGGTTAGCGAAAGTGGCGCACGGGAGACACTAGCGGTTTGACGGCTGCAATGCGGCGATCACTCTAGCTGGCCACGCCCCTAATCACACATTATTTAAAATTTTGTATGAAAGAATTAAAGTTTGTAAAGGCTGTTATGCCGAGGTAGCGCTGTAGGTGTGTTAAATCGTCTCCATGCATGAGGGATGTTGGTGTGTTGATGCTGACACGCGGGCGAGTCCGTACCTGAACGAGCTTCTCACAGGCGGACGCCACCTGCGGATCCGACTCCCACTTATGAAACTCGCGCATGACGGGATAAACGCTTTTCTTCTTCATAATCTGCCGTCCCACTTTGGTCGCCGTGAGCTGCGAGAGATCAGAGACACATCGGACAGAACGAAACCACTTAAATATTTTATTTCTCTTTATTCTAGAAACATTACAGAGAGATTCATCTCAGACTCGCACCAGCAGCAGCGTCTCGATCAGCATCTTGCGGATGTCGGGGTCTTCCTCTCTCGTTTTGTCATCTGGAAGGTACTGCAGATCCACAGGCAAACCTACACACACACACACACACACACACACACACACACACACACACACACACACACACACACAATCCAGGAATCAGCTGTTAAACAGTTTTGCGTTTTGCTTTGATCCGCGCAGTTAAACACGTCACATCCACACTACAGCACAGAGACGTTCTTTTACTCGAGTGTCACAGCTTTTATGACGTCAAAATATTCACTTTATCTTCTCTAATTAATATCTATTGGTGCAGGTGTTTGTTTACATTGAGACAGCAGCGCATTAGTAGATTATTTTAAAGTAGATTATTAAATCCCACACATAACTGTTCATAACATCACTTTTACTCCACATGTAGATTCACTGATGGTGCAGATTAAACTTCAGGCAGAGATCTGAGGACTGCAGGAGATCCAGTCAATTCTGTACAGACAGACATTTTTTCTGCTCTTCTAGTGTATAAAACATAAAGATATCACTGTAAGACTGCGTTCTGGCTAATGTACAGACTAAACCTTTATATTATTTATATAGACAGCAAAAGCTGGAATTAAAGTCCCAGAATGCAGAGCGACTGCTTATACCGAGTTATGGCAGGGACGCGGCTTGGCTAGTTAGTGAGCTATGAAATAACCGCCGCCATGTTACAGACGGGGTATTAATGTGTCTAAAAGCACAGAGGATGAGGAGAGAGGATCGGAGGATTAAAGTGCCGCTGCATCGCTCTCCTTAAGCAGACAAGGTGCAACATGCTGACAAAAAAGTCAAAAATAAATAAACAAACAAATCTTAAATCAGTAAATCTCAGATGCTGCAGTGTGACACACAGTGAAACACTTATACGACTGTCTGTGAGCGGAAACAAAGATTTTACTACAATGAAAAAAAACTGAACTACAGAGTACAGTTATACTAAAGATAGAATTTTCAATATATTTTACTGGAATATAAAGATATATAAATTACACAGGATTTAAAGAGTGTACATGAATATAGAAGTGTGTGTTTGACAGGAGCAGTATGATTAAAGCATGAAGAAAATATGAAATGAGATGAGTGTGTGTGTGTGTGTGTGTGTGTGTGTGTGTGTGTGTGTGTGTGTGTGTGTGTGTGTGTCCAAAGTGTAAGTTAGTCCTCATTTTATGTGAAATTGCTGATGGTTTATTTAACCAACACTGCCCTCTATTGATTAATAGAAGCAACTGCAGTAAAATGTACAAAAGTCAAACATAAAAAAGGTGTGTGTGACGAGACAAAACACTTTTTATAAATACAGTTGTGCTTTAAACATCCCCTGTATTATTTTGTCCGTGAAAAGACCTGATAGCCATCTGAGATTATGTTGAACGCAGTCAGACTTCACTATGGACAGATGTTCAGCAGAGCTCTTACCTTCGTTCTCCTCCTCGGAGAGCTCCTCTGGACCGGCCAGGGGCAACAGCAGGAAGGGCAGAATGTCCACCTCGTCACTCAGCAGCCACTCGTGATGGGCTGCGACACAAACACGAGAGAGTCGTCCTGAGGGAGATATCTACAACATGGTGGAGGCCTACACACATTGTACACAGATACACCAGATGTTCAGCTGTTTGTATATCAGGGTGCACGTGTGTACGCCCCAGTCACAGAGTTATGTGCTGCTACATCACACCCAGTTACTATTACACCAGTACATATGTGTAGAGTGAACACTGTGCCAGCTCGTCTGGGTCAGGGTCCAGTCTCTCAGTCCAGGTCACGAGATTCAGGTCCATCAGTACACTTTAATACCTCTGCACCACGCCACTGTACTTCACTAGTGCTGTTACACACCGGCTTCCTCCTGCTCACACAACACACCGCTACCAATCATCATCATCATCATCAGCACTGATAACAGACAGCTTCTCATGTTGAGAACTGTAACAGGGTTTATTCAGGTATAGACCTGATGAGTCCAGACTGAGTCTGTTCCAGAGTGATGGGCGTGTCAGGGTGAGAAGGGAAGCTCATGAAGCGATGCTCCCATCATGCATAGTGTCCACTGTACAAGCCTCTGGAGACAGTGTTATGATCTGGGGTCGCTTCAGTCGCTCAGGTCGAGACTCAGCAACGTTATGTGGAGATAAAATGAAGTCACATGACCACCTGAATGTACCGAATCACCAGCACATCACATCTATGGAGGGTTTCTTCTCCCCTGATGGCACACGCCGTATTCCAGGACTCAGAGTGTGAGAGAGCGGCTCTGGGAGCACGAGGAATCATTTTCACACGGGACACCACAGAGTGTGAATCATCATCACGCTATACACGGATGATTGTAATATTAGTGTGTGACGGCCTTTTTTTGGCCGGTGGTGTAATAACTGATTAAATCTACTGTATTAATTGCTGAGTTCTCAAATCTCTAAGTGTAAATCTAATCAAAACACGTACCAGAACCATGATAAAAACCTACAGTTAGAATGTTGTTGATAATTAATTAAACAAGACCATGTTAAATAAAACTGCTGTTCAATTTAATAATAATAAAATTGTTAAATAAAACCAAAATATTTCAAACAAAAAGAACTTTTTTTTTTTCTTCTCTTACTTGAAAGAAATGATTTTCCAGGGAACTTCAGTAAGCACTTGTACAGGAGTCACTGCTGGAGGTTAAAGCTTCTAGAAATGAAGTATAGATATTAAACAAGCTCAAGCTTACCGTAGTCAAAGCAGCAGTTTCGGAGCGTGCCCACGACGCCCCCCCGCCTGGTGACCGACGCCCCGTACTGTGTGTAGGGGAGGAGCCTCTGTATCACACATCTGCAGCAAACACACATAAAGAGGGCAGATGTTCAGGATGCTTGTTGGAAGCACCGAACTCTCCCTGGCTTCCCTCAAACTCACTGACCTTTCCTTGTCCAGGATGAAGTGCCTGGCCTGGGGTAGCTGTGTGAGGTTGGACAGCAGCGGCCCGAGGTAATGCAGTGAAGCTTTCTTATTAAAGCCCTCGGTGCAGAAGATCTCGACTACCTTGGCCATGCCGATCTGCTGCTTCTGCAGCTCGTGGAACACCTGCACACACGTCCTCTCGTGCCTGGACAGGTTACTGAGGACCGAGCAGATGCGGTCAGAGAACTCGTACTCCGGCTCCAGCAGGCGGTTTAGAAACACGGGCAAGACGGCCGCCTCCTTCACCAGGGGCTCGTGGAGCGTTTCGTCGGCTGAGAGGTTGACCAGGGCGTGGTAACAGTCCTTCACGATGGCGATGGAGACGTCTGCCGTGAGTGTGACCAGAGCCTTCAGGAAGTCCGGCTTCGTCCGCAGGTAGCGGCAGCCGTCTCGCGTTCCTGTCAGACCGAGGATGTACTCCGTGGCCTGGCCCTTAACGTCCGCCCTCGTGCCCAGTTGAAGGAATGAGAGGAGCTCTTGAGCTTCGGTGTCGCTCAGCATCGTGTGTGCCGGATGGGATACAAGGGCTTCAGAACACTCGCACCGTCTATGAAATTACAGACGTTTACAGATTATTAGAGAACATCATGAACAAATATAAGGAACAGCAGGGAGGAGGGAGGAGCCTGGGGCAGTTTGGGGGAGGAGCATGATCGCGATGTACTGAACCATACATGCAGTCTTACAATCTCAATCAACTTAGCACTTCTATCCTACAGATGAACATAATGACTGAGTCGACATTAAAGACTGTCCTGTGCTCGATCACCTTATACAATATGAGGTAGTGACAAACTGTAACAACCGTTATCTCTGCTTCACTCTCTCTCACTACACATGTCACTCCTGAGCTGCCAGTGATCCAGACCCCCTCTGTCCTCTTGTCCTGTCTGACTCGTCCTGGTGTCCCGCTTCTGGTTGGAGATCTCGTCACATAGATGTCCCGCGTGGTCTGTCTGGGACGCGCCTGGTGACTGGAGACGGTTTTTCCGTGAAGACGCTCCTGTCCTCGGCTGATGCTGACAGCTGTTTCTCTGAGGACTCGTGACTGCAGTCGCTCGATAGTCCAGGACTGGCGTTTCCTACAGTCTACCTGAGCCTCCAATAACCAACTGGACTCCATATGAACTTAATCACGTCTCCTGTTCTACTGAACTTCCAGCCTCCTAACACACAGTATGAGGTCAGATCAATCCCTGCTCTCCGGTATCACCCAGATGAGGATTTTACATCTCGTACTCATTCCCCTAATTTTCTTTTGATTCTGTAAGCTTTGCGACAATGACGACTGTACGAATGAAATGAAATTGAGTTGAGTAAGTTCTCCTGATGTCCTCTGCTGTTAAAC